>JAVANC010000027.1:5557404-5865171 GCA_033319125.1 Parnassius glacialis | reverse complement strand
AGTTTATACACAGCTTCGTTTTGACGAGACACCCAACTTTTATCACTGGACCAAATTTTGATAGTGGGAGGAAAAAGCGCGATAGGGAGCGAAACACGTCGATTTGATGAGTGTCCCAAATTAAATAATAACAGTTTCTAAAAATACTTTGAGAAAATACGATAGAAAACTGAGAAAAACTTGTGGCATACAAAATGAATGGTACCTTCCGAGTGACCCCCAGCTTCTAACATGTCAGAATGGTGACTTGAAAAAATGTATTGCAAAATATATATTTTTTATAAAAAATGCATCGGTATACAAATTTGTTGGTAATTTTTTTGAGACTTACACTCGAAAGTTGTCAAGATTATGTTAATCTTTTTTTGATTAATTACTGTATGCCACGAAAAAATTATGATTATTTATTTAATTCTTAATCTAAATATAATAGTGACCTACAAAAAAATGGTGTTTTTAGTTAACCTACAAAAACAAAAAATCTAATAATTTAATATGTGCTCCGTACTTATGTCTTGTAACCACTGGTTTCATTTGTATTAAACTAATGTTATAAAAATAAAAGCTTGTATTTTGAGTGTATTGTCAGAACTTTTATAATAATTCAATGTATATAATGTACAAAGTGTACAAAAACAAATGTTATGTCAGTGTACGATAAGAAAAAACTGCAGCGGGGCTCACATTGAAACGGTGAGCGAAGCGAAAATCGAGAAATAAGTTTATTTCTATCTTTTTCATAAAGATACTTGTATAACTATTTCAAATTGTCAATGTGTCTCGTGCTGTTTATTATAAAATTCTACACAGTAAATACGGGTTTTGCCATATATTGAAAAATAACACTTGTGCCCCAAAATGTAAGGATTAAACTGCAATAATAGCCTTGACCTTGTTAAGACGAAATATTATTATTGAACTTTTTTTATTGATCCTTCAACTTTTGAACTTGAGTTTTCATATTCAGGTTAGATCTCTGAGAAACAAGTGCAATAATAAATTTTGGCTGTAATATTATTATTTAAAAACTTTGCTTTATTTGCTAATTCCAAGTTTATTTCGAAGCATAAAGCACGCATAGTGATATTAGTGTTCATAAAAGAAGTCTAAAAACGAACAAAAAGCTTTGTAAATATTTATTTGATTTTGTGATTATAAATATAGATATAGCTTCGTTTTAGGTTGTAATATAACAAAGAAACAATGTCGCGACAAAACACCGTGTTTTGTGGGAGTTTTTCGAAAAAAAAACTGATTATTTAAATAAAAAAGCGCGTTATAATATTTGAAAAAACGAATTTAGTTTTCAGACGACTTCAGGTTTCTAAAGTTACATTTACGGCAGCGATATTTAGAAGCGTATACACAAGTTTCGTTAGAACAGCAAACGATTGCTAGTTCTTGGAGACCTGTAAACACTTTGGGTGTCCTTGCGTCAGCACTAACTTAAAAGACAACTTTTTGAGCCAGCCTTCGATGTCAAGTCCAACCTCTGTGATGCGATCAGCTATACTGTACCGCAGTCTCAAAACAAATAAGGAAAAATGGATGCCTTAATTCCTAGAAAGATGTCAAAAGATCAAAAGTACGAAGGAAAATTCATTTTAGCAACTAAATTAGTATTTACTTAGTGAAACGAAAATAATTTTGATGATAACTGTTCTATGACGGTATTTTTTTAAGTTGCGGGTTACATGGAAAATAGACAGTTATGAATATAAATACTTATGATAACGTTATCCGTTGTACCATAACAATAACGTTACGTTATTTAGAAAAGACATAACGACACACCGCTAGACTAAACCCATATGGAACGCTCACGAACGGGAGGGGATAGTGGGTCTTACGATTTTATATCTGAGCCAATCAGCGATGAGCAATGAGATTCAGCATCAGTTCAGCATATTATATTTTGACGCGATATTGAACTAAATTCAAATGTAATAAATGTTTTTTTTATAAGGCACTGCAAAAAAATTATACTGAAAAAATTATTGCTACAAACATGTATTATATGTATTTTAGGTAAATATTTTTAATTTGTTAATATAATAAAATAAAGATATTACTTTGAATTCGATTATAAATTATAGATTCAAATTAAAAAAAAAATTAAAAACTGTAATTTATATTAATTTTTAATTACCTACACGAGTTATAAATATGCATTTTTCGAACTTATAACTAATTTTTTTTATAGACGATAACTGATTTTACGGTGTCATACGTTTGATTCTTAACAGAAAAAATTAAAAAAGAAGTTGTTATTAATCAAAAAAATATTAACATAATCTTGACAACTTTCGAGTGTAGTTCTCAAAAAAATTACCAAAAATTTGTATGCCGATGCATTTTTTTATAAAAAATATGTATTTTGCAAGCCTCAAAACAAAAATCAGCTTGTTATTAATAAATTTTTTCAAGTCACCATTCTGACATGTTAGAAGCTGGGGGTCACTCAGAAGGTACCATTCACTTTGTATGCCACAAGTTTTACTCAGTTTTCCTTCGTATTTTCTCGAAGTATTGATTTTTAGAAACTGTTATTATTTAATTTGGGACACTCATCAAATCGACGTGTTTCGCTCCCTATCGCGCTTTTTCCTCCCACTATCAGAATTTGGTCCAATGATAATAGTTGGGTGTCTCGTCAAAACGAAGCTGTGTATAAACTTTCAGCCTGTTATTAATCACTGAAATCCCTTATATGTGGGCCCGTGGACTATACGTCATTTAAGTATAATTTACTCTCTTAGTACTTATTTACCTATTATGGAACACTCTTAGGTACTCTTTACCGAAAGTAACAGTTAGAAAAAAAGTCTTCAGCGCTCAAAACTCTTAACACTTATATACTCAATTAAAGAAATACTTAAAATACAAATATGACGCATTCAAAAATTTAGGAAAATTATATTTAAAACCTTTCAATACAACCCATGTTGGAAATAAAATCTTCTTTAAATTCAGCGCTAACGCCATCTAGTTGCATATTGCAATAATATTACCCTATACAGAATGATAAATTGACAACTTTACTATTTAGTATATGAATTTACGACTCTTACTCTACGAGTTTTTTTCCAGCATAGTTTCTTAGTGAATGCCTACGTAATAAAAGGAAGTTATTGTCCCAATTTCACGCTTCTACGTCCAGTAGTTTTAACTGTGCGTCTAAATACAAAATTTTTATAAAAAATATCCAACCTTGTTTTAAAACCTAAGGGTAAATTTTATTGTTTTAAAGAGTTAAATATTTTTTCTCTATACATAACTCAACATCCTCTGAAATCGCCGTCAAACGTCCCGTAAAAAAACTTTCATACAAACTGTAACACACTATTTCACCCTCTTAGAGGACAAATTTTCCTAAATCGTTTCTTAGTGGATGTCTATATTATCATAAAAGGTAGCTTCTGTCCGAATTTCAGATTTTCACGTCAAGCAACTTCGGCTATACGTTGATAGATGAGTCGTTTACTCAGGGCATATTTTACATCATAAATAGGATATGGTAGATAAATATTGAACAGTGACACCTGTCGGTAAATGGAAAAACTATATCTACTGCTAATTAAATTATATTCTATTCGATTTAAGTTGTCCATTAAAATTAAATTTTATAAACGCTATTTGAAAACGAAATAAAAAAGACTTCTTTTATAAAATAAGGATTTTATACAATATTAAGAGTTTTCTTAACAAATCTTTATATATTATACAAATTACGTGTCACATTGTTTGTCCGCGATGAACTCCAAAACCATTCAACTGATTTTAATGAAATTTTATTAATGTATTGCTTGCTCCAATTTGAGAGATAGGATAGTATTTATCCCAATAAGTGACCATCAATATTTTTTTATCGTTAAAGGGTCGTCAGAAAGAGCAAAACAAAGTCTGCCCTGGCCAGCTAGTAATTATATAAATTAATAACATGCAATTTATTACTAAATCCAAATTTTAACTTTAAGTATAGATACAAGTGCGTCAGGCCAGCAAAAGCAGCGCGCTGGACTCTTCCCCGCCCAAAGAAGACCCTCGCATCAATAAGAGAATGCCTATAGTCAGGCATACTTACATATTTTAAGAAAATTAACATCTGTATATGACCTATTGTTTTAAAAAATATTATTATTTTATTTTATTTATTTTTATAATTTTTTTTTTTAAAAAACAAACGTTACCCCCACACTAGGATTTTCTCCTGCATCGTGGAGGCAGTTTACAAACATAAATTGCACGAGGACAAACATCGAGACCCGGAATAATTATTTCTAAGCCAAACAAATACTTGTTCCATATGGGATTCGAACCAGCGGCCCCTACCGCAACAACTCATTGCTAAGCCACTGCGCTATGGAGCCGTCAAATTATTAATAACCTATTTGCCTATGAATAATGAGTAATATAAAAATGAGCAGCAAAAAACAACTCTCTTTTTTTCGCCTTTGTTGAATAAAAGTAAGAAAATTACATTGACTGATCTAATATAAACATTGACTGATTTCATATAAACATTGACTGATTTCATATAAACATTGCGTTGGAAGCACCATCTATTAGAAATGTATCCCATATTATAACTTGCGTAAAACAAAAAAATACCGTGCTATAAAATACGTATCTAGATGAAATTATAATAATTATTTGATTGTTACACTTAAATAAAACTATTATATTTAGAAAATTAAAGGGTACGAATAATATAAAAGCAACTCAAAATTGGATAATGTAATTTTTCAATCTCACGACGAATGTAAATTTTAAAACTTTTTGTAACCGCAAAAGGGAATATTATGCCTACTTCCCAGCTCTTATGATAGACAACGTGATGATATATATTTACTCTAACGGGTTATTCCCTACGTATCACTGTAGTGAAAGTCCCATCCAGAGATGCATGTGCATGTATGACTTAATTTCCAAAAAAACATTTCCAAAAAAAATGTATTCGCATCTCTATCGATATTATAATATAGCCCAATTCCAATTTCAAAAAAATATTTAATGTGTAATATAATTATCGGTCATTATTTGTTTAGCGGTCTTAATCAGACCACTGCAAAAGTATAATGTTACAGTAAAAAAATAAATACTGAAAAGTCCGTTATAAACCGTCTGAAATTAAAAAAAAGATGCATTATAATGTTGAGTTGGATTGATAACTACTTTTAATTACAATCTACAATCTATATAATTATAAAATTATTTCGTTTGTATTCTATGCGTCCACAAAGGCTTTAAAAAAAAGGAATTACAACGTATGATGGGCAATGTAAAAGGCAATGCCAGGGAAAGCCAGTATATTTTTATATATCATATATTTTTATTTTTTTAGGCAACCTATACCTACCTCCCTTGAAGATGATTTTCATCATCACCGAACACGTGTCAAATCAGCATGTAAAATATTTACAAATAAAATTTCATGGTACCCCGCAAGTTTTGTTTGTTAATTGCCTTAAAATAAGAAAAAATAACTAAGTCTTCATATTCCAGTTGGATCAGGAGCGTGCTGTGTAGACTTACTTGGGGAAGGCATACTGGCGTATGTTAAGCAGTGTACTTGTGAAGCTATGTAATGTCGTTGATGATGAAGATAGTATAATAGTCCAAGGGGAATGTTATGCATTCAACTCCTTTATTATAGTGAACAATTTCCATAATCGGCATATCCATAATCATTTTTTACGTGGTAGTAGTATAGTTGTAGCACGAATGGGTCGGCTCCACCGGGGAAGGACCACGCTCTCACAGAATACCAGCGTAAAATAGCAGCTTAAAGCTGCTGTGTTTCGTATGGTAAGTGTAGAGAACCGGAGACCTTTTTTACTGGAAATGAGGCATTCTATCATAGTCTTAACGGGTGACAACGCATATGCATTTTGATTTGTCATCAAGTATATATGTAGATTTCTATGGGCCGCAGCAACCACTTACTATCAGGTGGACTGTGTGCTCGTTTGTCACCTTTATCCTGTAAAAAAACATCCGATAATAATAAGAAAACTTATGAATACAGTTCCAGATATCTTTGATCCCTTCACAAATCTGGGTATTTTACATCTGGCATATGCGAGATGGTATATTGCCACGACACAAACACCCCAACCACATACGGTAATATAATATACGAAGTCCTATACAAGCTTACAACTTCGATAATTTTTTTATAGAATTAGAGTGACAAACGAGCACACAGTTCACCTGATGATAAGTGGTTACTGTAGCCCATAGACATCTACATCTATCCTCGATTACGAATCAAAATGCAGATGCGTTGTCACCCGTGAGGAATGCCTCGTTTCCAGTAAAAAAGGGTCTCCGGTTCTCTACACTCACCATACGAAACACAGCAGCGTTATGCTGCAATTTTTTAAGAGCGCCGTCCTTCCCCGGTCGAGCTGACCTATTCATGTTACGACTATACCAGTAATATAGTTACAGCATGGCTCTACCACGTATAATTTGTTGTCATTGAATTTGACAAGGAAAACTTCGTTATCACAATTACTTCCCCCTGTTAAATAAATTACTCGAAATACGTATTCCAATGTGCCGTGAAAACATAATTTGTCCCAAGTCCTTATCCCGGATTTAGTAAAAATCCGGGCTTAAGCTTATCAGCGGTAAAGACTACGTTAACTTTTATCACCAACTAACGTATAACGTTGTCTTGACTAAAGGCCATTTTATTTAAAGTGAATTTTCAGTAGATAAACCTACATATTTTTAAGCACATGCCAATTTTTTTATGAAACAAAGTGACAAACAAAGTTTAAATTCACCTGATATTAGGTGTTGCTGTGTTTCGCATAATGAGTGTAGACAATCCGAGACCCTTTTTACTGGAAGCGAGGCATTCCATTTTAATCCTCAGGAGTGACAACACATCTGTATTTTTATTCCGAATCGTGGATAGATCTAGATGTATATTGGTCACAGCATCCACTTACCATCGGGTGGACTGCGTGCTTGTTTGTCACCTTTACTCTGTAAAAAAATGTGGGGCCAAGGGTGCTTTATACACTTTCAGTGTAATATTATGTCCGTATTTTTAACGCACTCTACGTTGATTAGCATCCGCTATCAATATGTTTCGCTATTATATTAAGGTCTGACGATCACCTCAGCTTTAATGACCACAGAGTAATTAATACTGTAAACGATTTTATATTTGCAAAATACTCAGTGAGCATTAGATCTGACGCGCGCAGAATACTGATGCCGGTTGTCGGAATTTGATGTATTTATATGCGTGTTTCTGCGTGGATAAATGTAGATGTCGATACCTAAATTTATCCTTTGAAGTTCAAGTCTCAACCCACCAGGAAGTCAATTTCAATCTATACATGATATAGTATTAACTGCTGATGATACTTCGTTGATTTTCCGATTAAAAGGCAATTATTGAAATGACACGAATTGAATAATACTATATCAAAAGTAGTACACTGGTTTAACGTCGATAACTTTATTTTGAACGCTAATAAAACGAAATGAAATAAATTTGACTACACCTAATGTTTAATAGGTGAATACCAGTATGCTTTTAAGGGGGGAGGAGCTAGGTCTTGTTGAATCTACTGTTTTTCTGGTTATTACAGTTGACGCGAAGCTTCATTGGGGCCCTCATATATCTAATCTAGCTTGCAAACTTAGTTCTGCAGCATATGCTGTGACAAATATTAGATGCCTTATATGTGTTGAAACAGCTAGATTAGTTTATTTTAGTTATTTCCATAGCATAATGTCATATGGAATCTTGCTATGGGGTAATGCGACTGATATTGCAACTATCCCTGTTTTGCAAAAGAGAGCCATAAGAGCAATTTATAACCTAGATCCGAAGGAATCCCTTCGAGAAAAATTTAAAGAAAGAAAAAAAAGGCCCCTCCACATATTTACGAGAACTTATTGTATGTACACAAAAACAAAAATAGTTTAATTAAAAATAGACTTGTACAATCTGTAAATACTAGGAACAAGCACAAGTTAGTTATACAAGTTACTCCAGTCCAAAGGGTCAGTTATTCCTTCTTGGGACAATGTATACGCTTTTACAAAAAAATCCCAGAAAATATGCAGACCTTTTCTATCAAAAGGTTTAAGTTATTTATTGAGCAAAAATTGTCTAGTATAAAAAAAAAATTGTCACAACCCCTGGGAATGAGGTGACCAATACCATGTTGTTTGTAAATATAACAATGGTAGTGATCATAATAATTCTATAAAATATTACATAGTAAATTGTGCTTTTTCAAAAAAATAGTCCTGCTGGGTTTTTTACTGGTTCTTCCCAGTACAGAGGTTTTTTTTTTGCGGTTACCAGTGGTAAAAGAAAAAATGACTTTCAATAATTATTATATACTATAATCTATATTGAATAAAAGTTATTCTATTCCATTATAAAAACAGAGAAGAAAGCGATTTTATTAAAACAAGTTGTTTGGTTTTTTGAAACTATAGAAACTCGCCGGAAATATTTAACCAGAAAATGCGGCTCAACAGGAATATTATATTAAGTAATTAAATATTATATAATTAAATAATTAACTTAACACTTATGATAATGTTTCGTATAATTTTTGATTTCAGGAATAGGACATTTGGGAACTGGAATGTGAATAGACCTAATTCACAGATCAATAATACTATACAGAATCGTGGCTAATTTAAAAAATGCAAACGATATATTAAGTCTAAATTCTATAATTAGCATTTCAGTGGGAGAAAAGTAGAGCAAAGACTACAAACTCTTAATAATTTTTCTTATATATTCATATTTTTAACGGCCATTAACCGTCCTGTAAGTCATTTAAAGGTTATCCATTAATGACCGGACATCCTATATATAGGAAAAAATACATGTTTTTACTTAATAATTATAAATAAAAGTAAGTTCTTATAATTACACTTGACAGTTAGTGAGTGAAACGAAAATAGTATTCAAGTTAATTATCGTCACAAATAATTTTGTCTTTAAAAATAGTGGTGACAAAAATGGCCTATACGAATATGGCACACTGCTGTTCATGGGCTGCTGTAAACCAACTTTTATCACAGACGGCCACAGTTGCTTTGTCAACCCCGAGGGTTAGCTCACAAGTTGTTCATATTATACTGGCTCTCTTTTATCCTTCAAACCGTAACATAGTAGGAGTAACTGGAGTCATTCATAGGGCTCCGCTACAGATTGATAGCGTTATTGTTCTTTTTTTATAGGATAAGGGTGAAAAACGAGCACACAATCCACCTGATGGTAAGTGGTTGCTGCGGCCCATAGACATCTACATCTATCCTCTATTACAAATCAAAATGAAGATGCGTTTTCACCCGTGAGGACTAGGATGGAATGCCTCATTTCTAGTAAAAAGGGCCTCCGGCCACCTGCACTCACCAAGCGAAACGCAGAGGTACCTCTACTTCACGCTGGTATTCTGTGAGGTCGTGGTACCACCCCGGTTCGAGCCGGCACATCCGTGCGACAGCAAAAGCTGCCGCCTGGCTTTACCACTGTTTGGTTCTTTGTGAGTCATTGTATTCGTCTAAAGTATAAAAACATTTTATTGTCAGCCATTTAGAGGGTTTCCTAATCCTACATAATAAAATCCCAATAAAAATCAAATGCCGACCTCAAAAAGCTAAAATTAATAAAATAATTTCCACATAAAAGTTTCTGAAGTCGGGGCTTTAACTCGTCAATACAATATATTTTAGCAGCGTTTTAGTTCTTCGAAATTGGATTTTACGTTTTATTAAATGTCATTGTTTTAGTTTCAAGATTTACTTTTATTTTATTTTTTATGAAATTATATTTGAATTTAATTTTTTTATTACATACTGTATTTAACTTATTATATAAATGTATTTATTTTGTCTCTAACAATACAATCCCATAATATAATATTTGCTTACAACCTACGCAAAAATACTTGAATTGACGTGAATGTTCATTCGAAGCTTAGTTCTACTTTGATTTCCTATAGAACCGGATATACACTACTCAAAGCTCTCTCAAAGCTGTAATGAATTGCTCGTATGTGTACGTCAGACTACGCGCACTAGCAAATACTAACATTTGATTTACTCGTAGATGCGAAGGATGTTTGAATCGCTAGAATCCAATAGTCACAACGCAATTATTCAGTTCCCCCAAGATGTGTTCTTTTACATTAACAATTCTAATTTTAAAACTAATGAACTGAAAACAAGTTATGTTAAATGATACAAATAATTTTAAATTTCCATTATACTTACGTCGATGCCTGACGTATAGCATGGATTTTTGTATCTAACTAGCATTAACCAGCGGCTCCGCACGCGTTTAATTAAAAATCGACGAATTTTTAGTGTGAAATTTATTAAACAGACTATATAAAAGGATATATCAAAACTTTTTATACAGAAATTTAGCTTAGGTCCTATTTTGGTTAGTAAATCTATAATTATTGCCCATGTTTCATCAAATTTTCTTCAGCAGTTTTTAAGTTAATACGCAACAAACATGCAAACTGTCATATTTATAAAATTAGTTGAAAAAATATCGCTTCTGGTCGCAGTTTTATACGTGGTAGAGCCATGCTGCAGATATATTACTAGTATAGTTGTAGCACCAATGGGTCGGCTCGACCGGGGAAGGACCACACTCTCACAGAATACCAGCTTAAAATAGCAGCATAACGCTCTTGTGTTTCGTATGGTGAGTGTAGAGAATCGGAGACCCTTTTTTACTGGAAACGAGGCATTCCATCTTATTCCTCACGGGTGACAACGCATCGGCATTTTAATTCGTAATCGAGGATAAATGTAGATGTCTATGTGCCACAGCAACCACTTATCATCAGGTGGACTCTGTGCTCGTTTGTCACGCTCATTCTATAAAAAATCGTTTTGTATGTAAAAATTAGGTGTGTTGCAATGTGTTTTCCTGCAAATCTATGGCATAGTATATTTAAATGATACAGGGTTATTTTGCAATAACCGGCCAAAGAAGGATGCCCATTTTTCACCTGACTATGTATAGAAATGAAATCTTAAAATTCAGCTAATTGAATTCTAAATTAAATCTATGTTAAAAGAAACGCAGGAGAAAAATATTTTTAATATTTGTTTATGCTTATTCTACGTCAAGGGTAAACTTATTACCACCATATTTTGAACGCATCTCAACTACCCTTTTTCTAGGACGTTCCATTTCACATACTGCTGCTTGACTCAATTGAACTCTGTTTCTGAGTTTTAAACATTATTCATATTTAATCAGTAAGTATTTCTTTACTACTTTTTGTATAGTACAGATTAATTAAAAAATAATAAAAGAATGAATAGTAGAACATACCTTGCGCTTTCGCTTAAGGTATGCAATAAATTAATCATGCAGTATGTCATTGAGTGCACACGAGGGAAACGGATTTTTTTGACATTTTGACAATTCTACGATTGGCATCGGCGCATCGGCGCATAAACGTAGTGATTATATTCTCTTTGTCAGAGTAGTCCTTCGTTGTTGCCAAAGAGAATATAATCACTTGTTGTGTTTGCGTCTCATTGTGTATTGTGTCATTTTGTGTGTTTTTCATGAATCATATAGAATAGAAATATTTAGGGATACACAAGATTTTTCTCAGTATAATCTCAGAGGAAGTGGTGATAGAACATTAATAAAAGATAGAAAAATCAAGTATTTGGTAATGGCAAATATTAACCTAAAGTGTAACATTAATACTTTTGGGCTTCGTAGCGTTTATATCGTAAAAATGACAACATGACATTATTTTCTAAACTTACAGGAAGTTTTTGTACTATACCTTATAAGTATAAATAAACTTTTACCATCGGGTTTTTAAATGTATGAAAAGTGGGCATGGTTCTTTGAAGAGAAAGTTTAGAATAAGTAATATAGGCAAATGGTGAATAAAAGTTAAATAAAAACAATCTCAAGCAGTCTGTCCTTTTTATCTGTCAAATTCAAAATACATGGTAACGCATTATTTTTAACGATTTTATTGCGCACGTACACATTCGTAAGGATCGATCGGTAGGCAAAAACGTTTATGCCCATAAATCACATTTAATTTTGGATAATTTCAAATAAAAGTAAAAGCCTTATTTACTCGTGTGTTCAAAAACTGAAATAACGGTATTCATTATTTATATATTTGAACATAAGTTTAAAATTTGGCTATTATCCGAAAAATAACTCTGCATATATATATATATATAAATAAATACATACTGCATATATATAGACATACCTCAAAACCTTAAAACGAAATTGTACAACCAGTGCGTGTTGCCAGTGATGACTTACGGAACTGAGACGTGGTCCTTCACAGCTGGCCGTATGAGGAAGCTCAAGGTCGCTCAGCGAGCTATGGAGAGGGCTATGCTCGGAGTTTCTCTGCGTGATAAACTTAGGAATGAGGATATCCGCAGTAGAACTAGAGTAACCGACATAGCCCAACGGATTAGTAAGCTGACGTGGCTGTGGGCCGGCCATATAGCTCGAAGAACCGACAACCGATGGGGAAGAAAGGTTCTCGAGTGGCAGCCTCGTACCGGTAGGCGAAATGTAGGGCGACCCCCCACGAGATGGAGTGACGACCTGGTAAGACATGCAGGAAGTCGATGGATGCAGGTGGCTCAGGACCGTGCTTTGTGGCATTCCTTGGGGGAGGCCTATGTTCAGCAGTGGACTTATGAAAGGCTGTAATGATAATGATGATATATATATAACTTATATTTCCCTCCATATATAATCAATACTAAAGTCACCTATGATAATGTTCTATGTTCACTTATTATTTTTCTCTTCGTCACATTTGTGTTGTGGTCACAAATTCGACTGTCAATCATGTGGTTTCATATTCGAAGCACGGTTTAGGCGAAAATCAGTTATTTTATCTTTTTGTCAAGAAATTCTCAACAGTCCCGAGTCAGGAAGTTGGTGGTGCATCAAGCCCGTGCCTAGAAAAGCAAGTAAAATCGTTTGTCCCGTGCCTAATCTAGTCACTCCATATGGTAAGATAAAACATCCTTTATATAAATCTTTATCCTCCGAAGGTTTCCCAGTGACTATGTAAATTATGAGTAGATCAGCACTTAAATCTTTTTCAGATTGAACATGCGTAAATTTGTTTTTATATTGCCACAGCAGCCGCAAGGAAACTAAGTTCGGTAATTCACGCCGGGATAACTTCTTACCTTATATAAAACACAAATTCAGTCATTCATAGAGAGCTGCTGTCACATTAATTGGTGGTGTAAAATGCGACTCAGCTGCCTTGGACACAGTGGAGAGACGTCTTAGCACGGCTTATTCGTAACCTTGCTTTTGTTGAAATCAATTTATTCAGCTTTGAGCACAGGCGCAGAGCAGCCAGCTTTTTTTTCTTTTTATAGGATAGGAAGACAAACGAGCAGACAGTTCATCTGATAGTAAGAGGTTGCTATGACCCATATACATCTGCATCTATTCTCAATAAAGGATCAAAATGTAGATGCGTTGTCACTTGTGAGGACTAAAATGGAATGCCCATTTTCCAGTAAAATGGGTCTCCGGTTTTCTCACACCATACAAAACACAGCAGCATTAAGCTGTTATTTTACGCTGGTATTCTGTCAGAGCGTGGTCCTTCTCCGGTCGAGCCGACTCATTCGTGTTACAACTATACTACTAATATAACTGCAGCATGGCTCTACCACGTAGAAAATGCTTCAAGGTATTCCATAGAATGCATTTGTGAGATTTTGTGGAGGAATTACCTGTCTCGATTCTTGTCTCCCTTCCCTTTTTCACCATCGGATAACCAGGTGAACTGTTGTGTTGTCGACATGCCCTTTTTTTAAAAAGGCATTTCGACAACAGAGGTTGTTGACATCCCTTACTATAGAATCAAAAGGTTTTCTTCGTCGTTCATATTACATACAGCAAGTTATAGTAACCAAGCTCATACTTTTAGTAATTATTTTTAATGCAAAGAAAAAAAATCAGTAGTCAAAAAAGTTTGACGACATGACCCTAGATAGATTAAAAGATATTATTTAATTCGTATTTTGAAAAATCTTTTGGCTTTGTGTAGTTACACCAAAATTGCACTGCCACGTCGATATGTAGCAATAATCGAATACGATAAATTTGTGTGTCTACTGATTACTGTAACGATGCGTAAATCCCAGCGAAATAAATGTTTCCATTTGACTTAATCTTACTAAACACAGATAACAAAAAATAAAACAAATAGCAAGAAGATATACGTAGGGAGATAATGGCGGAATAAATATGTATCTCATTTTTCGCACTGGCAACAAAACAATGGCGTGGATGAAATACCAGACGAAAATAAAAAATGAAACTAAGAGGAAAAGATTTTATATGATATGTGAACAAGCCAAAGTAAATTCGTTGGGGGAAAAAGTGATCCATTTTGCGTAGTTTGCGAGCTGGGAGAAAAAAGATACTTTTTTTCATACTTTCAGCGTCGATTACATTAAAAAAAACCGGTCAAGTGCGAGTCGGACTCGAGCACCGCGGGTTCCGAACAAATCCGTAGGTATTATATAAGTTTAAAATTATTTAAAATATTTTTATAATATGATGTAACTAAAAATTTATGCTTTTCGCAAGTTTTCCTTTATGTGTGCTATAATACGTTGCTTCGTACCAAATTTTAAGATTCTGAGTTTACGGGAAGTGCCCTGTAAATTTTGATTCCCTTGCGAATGTCGTAAATTTGCGGCATAAACAGCTGTATCTTTTGATTGCGTTGGCTTAGAAGTTTGATTTTTTCACAGGTCTAAGGGACAGTAGACTTGAGTATTTGATATGAATTTCAGCTTGACATCTCCTCGCGTTCCTGAGAAAAAGGGTCTTGAGGGACAGACAGACAGACAGACGGACAACAAAGTGATCCTATAAGGGTTCCGTTTTTTCCTTTTGAGGTACGGAACCCAAAAATCCCTATTAGTAAGAGGATAGTAAAACTACTGTTCAACACTCTTTATTGTTGTTTTAATATAAACATTATGGTATTTAAATACGATATACGCATTCAACAAATTTTATATTAGTCTATTCAAGGAAAAAATTATATAACACACAACATAACATATTTTATACGCAGTAGAGTCATGTCGAATGAATATAATAGTTCAGAATGGGTTGGCTCGATCAGGGGAGAACCACGCTCTCACAGAATACCAGCCTAAAACTGCAGACTAATGTTGCTGATTCTTATTGTGACTATAGACTACCGGGGACCCCTTTTACTGGAGACTTAGTATTCCAACTGAGTCCTCAGGGTTGATAAAGCATCTGCATTTTGATTCTTAATTGAGGATTTTTCTAAAATAATTTACATACTGCTTAGAATATATATTACGCTTATAGCTTTGAATCACCGCAAGTTTTTATCACATGAGTCTGACAACCATTTGTATGTAAAAAAATGGAGCAAAACATTTCTTTTCTTAATCTTAGGCATTTGATTAATGCTAGCTCTAGTTCAATAGAGAATAATTATATTTTTTTAACAACTTTATAACGATGTTCAAATCGGATATAAAAACTGAATCGTTACACGCGTTGTTTGTGATTTTTTATTAACAGATTTACCTTTTATTTTTCACAGTTTAATCTAAGGTATACTATAGGTGAATTTAATGGTTGTGGTTTATTCCTCCGGTTGAATATATAAACAGTTCTACCATATCTTCGATAGAGAGCAGACCTCGTTCATCTGCTTCCTTATCCGCCATTTAGTTTCGTTTCATGAATGCATCAACTCTCATAAATACCTTCAAAAGTTTGCTATTTTTCCACGCTGGGTAGGCGTGTTACTAAGTGAAAGGTTTGAGTTCAGCATAATAAAATGGACATATAAATTGGTCACGTGACAAAAGATAAATCGTTGATAATGAGGGTACAGCGCGTCCAGTTGAAGTTGGCATTTGATAAAGGACTTGTTGCGTCAGATTGGAATTACCTAAACAATATTGGTAAATGAAATGTACTTTAATAAGCAATTAGTAAAATTATAAAACAATAATTCAACAAAACTTCTCATGGTACACTTTCGAAATACAAAATTTTAGATTGGATAGGAATATGTCACTTTAATAATGAACTGACGCTGCAGTCAGCATCAACTACCCGAAGAAGAACTTTTTAACGGTTAGTGGCATTTTCTTAAAATTTATAATAAGTAAATGATAATATTAGCTTTCCTTACCGTTGGATCTAAACAGAGAAATTATGAAGTTAAACGATATCCTAATGCTGATGACTGGATCTTTATCTTGAAATAAAATATACGTTTAGCCAAAACCTTTTTAATTTATACTAATCACATACCTACAGTTTTGTTGTGTTTCTTAAGCATTGAACGTAATGAATTGTGCCACGTGATTGGCGGTAAAGGAAAGCATCGTAAGGAAACATAACTATTTTAAGAATCAAATATTTTGAGTACAGTAGAGTGCGTGACGTCAAAAACGCGACAGGGACGAGCCGAGAGGTAACTGTGTCCAGCAATGGAACGTATAAAAGCGTGTAGCTTTTTCTTAAATTTATATTGATTTTATTGCTGTTTTTCACGCTTTACTAAGTTACTACCTTTTATTTTATATTATTTCTTTTTAATTACTAAGGTACTAAATAATTATGGAACTATCACTATCAAGTTTGTTTTCTTCATTTCAATAGCAGCTTCATCATTATTTTCATCGTCATTACAACCATTCACAAGTTCACCGCTGATTATAGGACGCCCCCTAGCAATGCCACAAAATATGGTCCTGAGCCACCTGCATCAATCGACATGTAGTTCCGGGTTTGTATCCCGGGTTAAGCAGTTCAAAATCAGATATTGTGTTTTTCTGCCGACAAATTCCCAGTACCACCCCGGATTCAAGGAGTTGGTGGTGTTTCTACTCCGTGCCTCGAAAAGCACGTATAGCTAAAGCCGTTGGTCCTGTACCTGATCTATATTCGCTCGTATCGTTTTGCCGTCGTGTAGGACTAACTATGAGACTGAGAAAATAGAGAGTGCAATGGTGTTTGCTCACGCTGACCTACGCTATTCCTGTCTGTTGCGTTAAGACTGCCTGCCGTAGCTGATATTCAGTAAAATTATTATTTCATCAAAAGGAACTGCCGATATGGGAGACCAATCGGCTGATGGTTAGAAATAAATTCTCGAACACGGTACTTATGATAAGGCACTATCTAACAAAACCATATATCTCCTCGTGCAGAATCCTGACTAATAGTTGATTTTTTTATAGGATAGGGTGACAAATGAGTACACAGTCCACCTGATGGTAAGTAGTTGCTGTGCCCCATAGACATTTACATATATTCTCAATAAAGAATCAAAATGCAGATGCGTTGTCACCCGTGAAGACTAAGATGGAATGCTTCTTTTCCAGTAAAAAGGATCTCCGGTTCTCTACACTCACCACACGAAACACAGCAGTGTTAAGCTGCTATTTTACGCTGGTATTCTGTGAGAGCGTGGTCCTTCCCCGGTCAAGCCAACCCATTGGTGCTACAACTATTCTACTAATATAGCTGCAGCATGGCTCTACCACGTATAAATAATGCCCTAAATAATGCTGCTGTAGTGCCCTGTAGCCCCCCCGTCACAGCCTACAATATATATTATGATATTAGTATTAAGGGTAAAATAAGAGAGCAGTATAATTAAAGTTTTGAATTGAGAAACAAGTGTCTTTTGTCATTGAACACCTTCCGACATTACATGGCGACCCTGCCAGGCGGTGCGCTGCTACAACGCACGCCGGGGCCTATTTAAAATTAAAAAGTAAATGTAAATACTTTTAAATTAAATAATGAAGTGAAACGATTGATAAAAAAATATATATTATAACGTAATGGACGCAATACCGGATGTGACGAAAAATAAATAAATATACAATGTGACTGAAAATTAAAAAGTAGAATGTACTCGTTTAAAAAATATATATAATGTATATGTATAAAAGTACTATGAAGGCAGCTAAGAAAGAATGAAGAAAATAAAATGTGGATTTTTTTTTAATATTATTATGACCAAAGCCAAATATTCAAGAAACGGCAGATTAATTTAAAAAGGGAAGAAGCTGTTGTAGTCTTGCAAGCTTCGTCCAAAAGAATATGAAAATTTAGCCAAGAAGAACAAAGAAGAGATTAAGAGGTAAAAATTCTTACTAAAAGTTATTACTACTTTAAATGATAGTTGGAACTAAGGAATGAAATAATTATGAAAAGTTATAATAACAATGTTTCATAACAAAGTAAAACGCAGACAGAAAATTGAGTGACAAAAATGTTTTCCCGTTTCTGTACAAAATTAGAAAGCATGTATTTAAAAAGTGTATTATTGGTGGTGGATTGAAGGTGGATTATTCAAACGTGTGAATACGAATGATTGAGTTGCTCAGTTTTGTCAATATTGGACTGATCATCCAAATATTGAATGCTTAAACTCCTGGTATGGAATTCATTATGAACAAGACTAATGCAAGTTAGTACTGAAGTGGAGCATGCAAGTGTATAAAAGTAATCGATACAGTCATCTAGATAATAACATGTTAATTACGAACACGGTAATGTATAAATAAATAATGATATAAGAGTTATGAAGAGAATAAAATAAAACAAAAGTTGATCTTAATATGATATTATTGGAGAGATACGAGAACGTCCACCACTGGTATAGTATATAGTCCTCGAGCAGAGTATATTCCAAGAAGTCTTAAATTTGTTACCCTTGATAATGGTACATACATCCTTCATTGGAACATAGTGTGAACTTAGTTTTCCTCTGTCACAATTGTTTGAGCCCTTTTAAAATGAGTTAAACCTAGAAACCAAAACCAGAAAGTTTTTTGTGCGTTCATGGACTTGGAAAAGGCTTATGACAGAGTGGACAGGAACGTGTTATGGCAAACACTGATCTCATTTGGGTTGAGCGCTGGTCTGATACAGGCATTGAAGTCTCTATATAGGGACTCTAGTGCTTGTGTCAGGATCAACGGGGCCTACTCGGACTGGTTTGGCATCCATAAAGGTGTCAGACAGGGCTGTGTGGCTTCCCCGTGGCTGTTCAACCTATTTATGGACAGTTGTTTGGAAAATTTGAAAGTAGAAGAATGCGGGTTAAGAATGGGTGAGTTAACCGTCAAATGCCTTTTGTACGCCGATGATCAAGTCATACTTGCGTCTTCGGCAGCCGAATTGCAAATGATGGTTACATTAATGAACAGGACATTAAAAGAAAAGGGAATGAAAGTGAACGCAAGTAAGACGAAAGTTATGGTTTTTGAAAGAGAAGAAAGTAAAACGATATGTGAAATAAGAATAGAAGGGGAGTTGGTAGAGCAAGTAGATGAGTTTGTGTATTTGGGGTGTGTGTTTAGCAGGGATGGTAGATATGATAAGGATATAGAACGACGAGTGAATGCAGGAAATAGAGTGAATGGGGCTTTACACTCTATTGTGAAAAGTCAGAATGTGTCCAAAAAGGCACGTATGGCAATTCACAATGCTGTGTTAGTGCCTACTTTAATGTATGGTAGTGAAAGTTGGGTGTCGCAGAAGAAGCACGAGAGTAGAATAAATGCTGTAGAAATGCGATCCTTAAGGAGTATGTTAGGGATGAATCTGAATGACAGAGTGAGAAATTGTTTAATAAGAGAAGAGTGTGGTTTGCAAGATGATGTTGTGACCAGGATTAAGAAAGGAATGCTTCGGTGGTTTGGTCATGTGGAAAGAATGAATGAGGAAAGAGTGACAAAGCAAATTTATGTTGCAGAGGTGAACGGCAGAGTCGGAAAGGGTCGCCATAGGCGAAAGTTTATCGAACAAATTGGCGATATGTTGAAAATGGGCCAAATCAAGTGTACCTTTAACCGACGAGCGTGTATGTGTAGGTATATGGATGTGGAGGAAGCGAGAGAGGTCTGTCAGGATCGTGCCAAATGGAAGTCCATAGTCTCTGCCTACCCCTCTGGGTGACAGGCGTGAGTGTTTATAGATATAGATAGATAGATTAAACCTAGACCTTAAGCTTGTGCGCACAACCCAAGTTATAGTTTTACTTTGATATAGTGTAATTAAAAAACTTTACGTACCAATAAAATAAAATTAATGAAGTACTCGCATGATAAATATCATGAAATTATACACATCAGATAGAAGAGTCTCAGGTAGCGCCAAATCATTTCCACAATCATTTATAAACTGCAAGTCTCTCATATCATAGTAAGAAACACACAGAACTACTTAAGTAGGGCTCCCAGTTGGGCTTTCTTATTGTTATCATCCATTATTTGTTAATTCACAGCTTTTCAGAAAACTGAAATTAGATAAGTATTTAACCGCATTAAACTTAGTTATGTTCCTATTTGACAAATCTATTAAATGTTTTATTTTATGATACTATAAAGGATTACTTGGTAATAAAAAGGATCTTTACTTCTAGTACTATAATTATATTCTAATTACTACGAAAGAAATCGTCTCATTAAAATAATATTCGAGTACAACGTGCACAGCGCTAGCTCTAATTCGGGGAAAACGCGAAGCACGAGGCGCAGGGCACGTGCTCTGTCCCCCCACTGCGCGTTTCCCGCTACACCCTTTCACGCTCTAAGTATTTTTATTAAAATCAGTGTTTTCTTATCGAAATATTACATACTTATGAAAATAAATATCATGGCGCTTCTTATTTTGCTTTCGTAAATCGTTTTTGCAGCTTGGCACTGCACATTCCACCATGATAACTCTAAATTTTATTAAATGTCGTTGTTAGAAATAATTAACGCATGTGACCTTTCGTGACTAGTTACGTCGTCCTGACCATTTCGAAACCGTTATAACGCGTGTTTACAGTTCTGACTTGCTTCCACGTGGTCTATAGTTTCCATGTAAATACTCAAAAGTTGAATCCAACAAAGTATTATTGTGTCTATTGTATGCAACATATAATGGATTGTTATTGTTTATAATAAGTAACTATATTGCTTTTGGCAAATAAATATTGAACAATGCATGTTACAAGAACTTTCAATATACGATTTTATTCGTAAAACCCAGCGAATAGATTTTATAACCCTGAAGTGGCAGTGTAGGCCACTAGATGATATCGCCCAGTGGTTGTCGTAAGAAACGACAGAAGGAAACTAAAACAGGATATAGGCAGCAGCATCTTCCTGATAACAACTTAAAGAAATAAAAGCTAGCTTGGCAACTATGGAAAAATCTCCCCCTATCAGGAAATCTATGGGGAAGGCCTATGTTCAGCATTGAACCTTTATAGCCCGTAATGGATGGAATGAAAGAAGATTATATAACAATGGTGTTGAGTAGCAATAAATATTTCATTTATGATTTCTAATGTATAAAAGGACGCGAATTAGTGTCCGTTTGACACTTTTGGTTTTAATGGGTAAAATTCTTTGTCTTAAAATCTGACTTAGCTAGCAGTTATCTTTCTTATAAAGCTAATGCATTAGCCACCTACTTTAGGTCTTTTCTAAACCAGAGTACAAATTAGGGAGCTTAAAATCTTAAAAGAAATGACTGAGAATTGATCTATTTTGTATATTTCACTTAAATTTAAAAATGGTATTATATACATCTGGATATTACGGTAAGTAATAAATTTTTAATATTTTCAGTCACTCACTGAGTATAATATTTTATATTACTAATATCGTCGTTCACCACAATAGGTAAGATTAAAATGCTTGTGTTAAAAGATTCTCAATAATCGATTAGTCGTTCCGAATTCATGGCTGAACCCACAATCTAGATAAAGCAATTTCTACATCCAGTGATTTATACAAGCTCTATCTAAAACGTTTAGTTTAACCTAAACTGCCTTTGAATATCTGCTGGCCAGTATACCCACAGCAATTATTCAACTCCGTTAGATATTCTCATAGTATAACATGATACTATAGAAAAGATATTAGGCAATTAAATGTTTCTCCAATCTCAAATTTTCGTTCTGTGACAAAATTAGTAGTATCTAACTTATTACATTAAGTTTCATACTAATGAGATCTAAATCTAAATACATGTTGCAGTTTTACAAATGGGTCAAAGCACAGAGATATTGCTCAGGGAGAACCCACTGACTTAAGCGATTACTTAGATAACGAGACAAAATGGGCGCAAAAGAAAAATCTGTTTTATTTATAGTTTATATAGCATGGGGAAAACACATTATGTGGGTATACCAAATAATATAGTGTTATTGTAAAAAAATATCCGTCTTTTGATAATACCAGTCTCATAAAAGTCTAGGTAACTGAGGAAGAACAAGTATGTGTTAGTTAGGTGTACGTATGCATGTATGTGTTTTTACAGCCCTACGTCTTCCGTCTTGGGTTCACTTAGTTAAATTACTGGTGGAGCGTGTAAGTGTGTGAGATCGCGTAAAAGTAAAAGGAAGCGAAAGGCTTAGACAATCATGGCGAGTATGTATAAGTTAGGGTTGAACATAAAAATATCGATGTTTACCTGATACAATCAATACACGTTGTAGAGCCATGCTGCAGCTATATTACGGGTATAGTTGTAGCACGAATGGGCGGCTCGACCGGGGAAGGACCACGCTCTCACAGAATACTAGCGTAAAATAGCAGCTTCCCGCTGCTGTTTGGTATGTTGAGTGTGGAGAACCGGAGACCTGTCTAACTGGAAACGAGGCATTCCATCATAGTCCTCACGGACGCATCTGCATTTTGATTTGTCATCAAGGATAGATGTAGATGTCTATGAACCACAGCAACCACTTATCATCAGGTGGACTATGTGCTCGTTTTTCACCCTTATCCTATAAACAAAAACGTCATGTTGTGCCACTATGTTACATCGATGTTGGGAAAAAATCATCGATTTTCACAAAACATTGATTGTTGACAATCAACTGTAAATGTGAGTTATTTTTGAGGACTTAAATCTATAATAAATCAATAGCAACCAGTATTTTTACCCTATAAATAGTTGGCAAGATATGACTTAACTATATATTTTAGGTTATGTTTTTATTAATGAAATGAATTTATTTTGTTTAAAAAAACCCTCTCAGAAATTATAGGAGGCCTGTGCACAGCAGTGGCACAAATATAGGCAGTAAATTTTATTTAAAAAAATAGCGATATGTATAGGTGTTGAATCATAAACGATACATTGAATCAGTCCAATACATTGTTGCTATACATCGATTGTTTTCGATCCATTGATCTATATTGCCCACCCCTAGTTGCCCTAGTAGAAGTGTGTGAAAATTTGAGATAAAATCGGGCGAACACGGTGTTTGGGAATACCTTTGTTTAGCCGACTTCAAGGAAAGGAGGAGATTCTTAATTTGAGTGCATGTTCCTTTTTAATGTGTGTTAAGCGATATCTTCGTCAATTGTTGAACGATGTTAATAATTATTTGCTTACTTAACAGGTTATATTCATGGGTAGACCCTTATAAATTTAAAAACCTCTCAGATATATGAAGACGCTTGTGCCAAGCAGTGAAACGTATAAGGCAATTAATATTATTAAGTTATTTGTTTACTGAAGTAGAACATTTTAATTTTGCCTTTTTAATAGATAGGGGCTATTTTAAAAAAATGTACATAAATCTTTGATTTGACTGACAACCTAGCCCTATACCACAACAATATTACGGTTAATATTTTTTAAATGCATATTAAAGTATGTATTTACCATAATAAAGTACATTGGTATAAAACTTATGCGCCTAGAACTTATATAAAGATAAGCAGCAATTATAAAGACACGCCTACAGAAAGACAAACACAACCCGCCTTTTTGCATAACATTTGCACAATACCATCTATCGATGACACTGGTTAACTGTTATATATTTTTTAAACTAATATGCGATTACAATATTTTTATTAGAAAGCATATTTTGTTTTGGTTACTGTGTGTTAGGAATACATATTTTATTATAGAATCTTATTTTACATCATTAAATTACGATTTCTGAGATAAGATAAAAATGCTGTTAATGAATCACCGCCACGATTAAAAAAAATTCGTACCTACATTTCAAAATAATGATCATAACTTTCGATAACATGAATCGATTTTAATAAAACAAATACTAAATATTACTTCATAAACAAACAGACAGACAGACATTTCTAAAAATGGTAGAAATGTATTTAATTACTTATTTTTAATCCCTCTTCATCATTTATGTCACAAAAATATGCAATGTACAGACACCTGTAATTAACGTTTTTATTAAAATATCTAATCTAATTAGAAAGGGAGAACGAGCATACGGCTCAACTAATGGCAAATGACAACCATCGCTTATGAACCGTATCCGAATCCGTAACACCAAAGGAATTGCAATTGCTTTGTTTCCATATGCCATTTCAGTCTTTTTGATTTAGTTTTTATTATTTTAATATGTACATATATCTATGGTTAAATTAGACCGTGTTATAGTTGTGATATTGGTAACATTTTTGATATTTGGTTTTCCATTCAAAATGTTAAAATAACTTTTTTATTTAAATGAAGTAAAAACCAACCTATAAAATCACAGAACACTATTACTTCTAGTATAAAACCTAAAACTTATACAATGACTTCCACATAATTTTTAATCCATAAAAATAAATAAAATTGAAGTGTCTGTTTGTAATGTCAAAATAACAGCTTCTTACTAAATTCAGTACTAAACTGTGTACGGTACTTATAACAAAAACACAGTTTTAAAAAATGTCTCTATCGCAAAAATTATGTTAGGCAAGAAGCAAATAAAAAGTTTCGTTACTTACACAATGTGAATAAGAGGGTCGGCTCGAACGCCGGGGGCGCCTGAAAGCCTATCTATCTGAATAAATGCGTGATGCGCTTCCCCCGAAGCGTTCTGCTGACACATAGTATTAGTATGATTTCAACGAATGAGAAACTTTATAGCGAGTGAAAGAACATGAAACCTCGGCTGTACACTGATGAGCTCCAAAATGTAACGTCTTTTTTTTTACTTTTTTATAAAACATGCTTCAGTTAGATACTAGTATTGCATCTTTAATTTTTTCATATTTTTGTGTTGGTCTATTGGTCGTACGTGCGACTTCTGATCACGTGGTTTCGGATTCTAATCCTGGATTAGGCACAAAATACAGATGCCTAGGTATTAGGTTGTTAAGAAATACTTAGAAGCACCCCAGAGTCAGGAAGTTGGTGCTGTTTCAACACCTGCCATAAAAATCATGTAAAGCCGTTGATCTTGCGAATAATCCTTCCACGGCCAAGAAGATTGGAATAGAAAGTGCACCTGTGCTTACGCGTAAACTCGGTCATTATAATCCTGTCCTACGCAGATGGCTAGTTTCGAAATTCGGTATGCAGAACATTACTCATTTTTTAAACATGTATATTTGTATTATAAACCTTAAAATAACAAAAAGAGTATACATGCGGAGTTTCTTCTGCCTCGTCTCTTCGGTGAGAGGAATCTCATTTCGAAACGGGAGTTTGATTTGAGGATATAAAATATGAATAACTAAATTTTAATTTCGCACGTCGAAGAATTAAATATATTAAATTGAACTTAATTTCAACCTCAAAACCAAACTATTATATTTGATATAACAACGTGTTAAATTTTATTCGTAATTTAATAAGAGTCAAATTAATAAAGACCAGCGCGGTGTGGTGGGCGACTTAAGAAAATCTAACAATACAACCACCAATTCATCTTATGGGTATCCAAAGAGCTAACTATGAGAAATTAAATAAAGATCACATGGCTTCCGATGAATGGCAGTATACAATTATCTTAACGCCAGACTTAAAATACTGATAATTAGGCATCGCCCTAATACAACGCGATTGATTACGCGATCATCGCGCGAGTAAGCGATGCAACCATCGCTTGCTCGCGCGATATCAATATCTGGGTGTCCTAATAAAACGCGAATAAGCGATCATCGCGCGAGTAAGCGATGCAACCATCGCTTGCTCGCGCGATATCAAAATCTGGGTATCCTAATAGAACGCGAATAAGCGATCATCGCGCGAGTAAGCGATGCAACCATCGCTTGCTCGCACGATATCAATATCTGGGTGTCCTAATAGAACGCGAATAAGCGATCATCGCGCGAATTGACGATGCGAGCGGCCGCGGGTTCCGCTTTGCTTCGCAATTTGCGCATGGCATTGGCGATAAGCATGAATGTCAGAAACGCCCAGTTTTTACTTTCTGGAAAAATATGGATGACCTATTCTGCTGGACTTGACAGCACAGAAAAAAGGAAATGGGTCGCAATGTGCTTTTTTGGAAATAAGACCGGTACGTGGTGAATTTCATAATTAATATAGATCGGGTTGCTATCGCGCCAATGTCAATTAGAACACCTATTCGACAGCAATATTTTTTTTATAGGATAAGGGTGACAAACGAGCACACAGTCCACCTGATGGTAAGTGGTTGCTGCGGCCCATAGACATCTACATCTATCCTCGTTTGCGAATCAAAATGCAGATGCGTGTCACCCGTGAGGACTAAGATGGAATGCCTCATTTCCAGTAAAAAGGGCCTCCGGCCACCTGCACTCACCAAGCGAAACGCAGAGGTAAACCTCTACTTCACGCTGGTTTTCTTTGAGGTCGTAGTACCACCCCGGTTCGAGCCGGCCCATCCGTGCTACAGCAAAAGCTGCCGCGTGGCTCTACCACTGTTAATATGTTTGAACACGCGTACGTACGAACTAAGTTCGCGCGAATAGATTTTCAAACAATTAATTTTTGACTAAAATATATAAATTGACTTAAGTCAAAAAGTCGAATGCTAATTAGGACACCTATTCGAGATCAGTATGTTTATCGCGTCTTCGTACGAGTAAAATTCGCGCGAACATGCGATGATCGCGCATTCGCGCTGTATTAGGATGACGCCTTAGACATGTGTCAGTCATTCAATACTAGTGACCCGATTATTCAAGTAATGGTTCGTCTTAGGAACCGAGTCATTCGGGTCGATCATTCAAATGGATAATTTCGAGTTTCAGTACTCTGTGATCTGTGAGACCCGCTCGATAAAGTCTGTCGTCGAACATTACTATACTCTGGTCGTAGGTTTGGTCAATCGTTTAATCCGGAAAGTTCAATAAATATATGATGAAATGAAATGCAATCACCAATACTTTGATGCTGCCCGGGTTAAATGCAATCGGCGTTAATGGTGCGAAATATATATTTTAGGTAGAAGGACTCCTTTTATGCCTAAGAGTCTGTCTTGGTAGATGCCACTCTCTTATCTATTTCTGGCGCGAAGCAACAATGCGTGCACGGCTGTGTTTTGGTCTGAAGAGTATAAAGAGCCTGTATAATTACAGGCTGAAAAGTATTCCATCTTAGACCTCAAAGGTGACTATGCATCTGTAGCCTTTTTTGTTTAAAAATGGTTCTAGGTTTGGTCTATCAGATGGTCTGTAAGTTCGCTTATCACTTCATTAATAAAAATGCATGAGTATCGTGGAACACTCGGTTGGAACGAAGTTCCTTGCGTAGTATATTATTATTAATAGACGTAGATATTATATTATTGATTAACAAATACAAATAAATGAATTACTAGCGTCTATTACAATGAAGCGTCATTTGAAATAAAATAATATTTCTTTCATGGCAAGTTAAAAAAAGTGCGAGTGAGATGGATATTATTCCACCTCCTTTCCTTATTTCGCCGCTAAGGCCATCTATACTATGATACAGGGGGAAGTGACGAAAAAATCTTAAACTTTTTGTCGCCTACCCATCCGCCAAACCCCTACCGTCCGATAAAGAACTTCGTTTCAAAAACTAGTGCTGAGATCGCAATTTTTTAATAGCCCTTTTATATTTGAATAGCTAAATTTGACAGCTCCGTGACGCAATGCCTTAGCAACGAGTTGCAGCGCTAAGGGCCGCGGGTTCGAATCAAGCACGGAAAAAGTATTTGTAGGGCCTACAAATAATTGTTCCGGGTGTGGATATTTGTCCTTGTAAAATACATGTATACTATAAACTTCCCCCATGATACATGAGAAAATCCTAGTGTGGAGGTAACCTTTAAAAAAAAGAAAAAGATAATTCGAAACCTGAACATAGATATTTTCTAGAATGTGCTAATCGGCATACATCATTTGAAAGATACCATATTCACACATTTTTCCACCACTCCCCATGCTCGGTAATTAGTATAGTAAGGTTGATATCCTCGTACTGCTAATCTCATTTCTCATTACAAGACTTTTTGACTTAGGTGAAATATTTTCGAATGTATATTTCGCCATTTCTCGCTAAAAACTTATTCATTAATACACAGGTGTAGATAAGGTATTAATATTCAATGAATGGGTGACGGTAGGAGTCCATAAGAGCAGACATAGGTTATATGATCTTTACCATGAAAGGTCATATAATCATAGCGTCTAATTTAGGGAATATGTAAAAAAATATTCAATAATATTTAAAAGAGTGTGCTCCACAGCCAAGTCTTAGTATTTGAGCAACAAAATTAAGACGGCTTCTAATAAAATCAAAATGACAAAGAGTATAATTAATAGCGAAACTGGTAAGATCAACTCTCGCAATTCAACCTACCAGTTAAGTGTTAACAACAAATTAACTGAATCAGATCAGGACCTTGCAATGGATTTTGAAAAATATTTTACTGATATTCCGATATTAACCACTAAGTCACTGAATTCTTCTCCTGCCGTTGCCGAATCATTACTTAAACAAATTGTAAATGCGTGTACAAAGAATTTTACACTTCATAAAGTGTCATCAAAAGATATTGTAAAATATTTTAAAACTATTGATGTTAAGAAATCTGCGAATCTGTGGGGGATTTCCGTTAAAGTTATTGCGTCTATAATATATAGAATCGCGCCTCATTTAGGTATTATTTTTAATACTAGTATTAAACAACTGATGCCGGTGTTGCGCCGATTAAATATATCTTTAATGCATGGGAGAATTCACAGGATGCTTTGGGTATATTTTGTGATCTATCCAAGGCCTTTGATTGTGTTCACCATGAAGCATTAATCAGGAAACTTCAACACTACGGTGTAAGAAGTAATGCTCTTAAATTAATTATTTCATGTTTAAGTAAGAGAACGCAAAAAGTTGTCATTAACAGTATGAGCTCTTCCGGGTCGATGGTACAAATGGGCGTACCTTAACGCTCAATTCTCGGTCCCTTTCTGTTTCTTGTGTACATTAATGACTTACCTTACATAGTAGAGGATAGCCATGATATGGTGTTATTTGCAGATTACACTTCTTTAATTTTCAAATTAAGTTGACAATTACAAAAATATGACGAAGTAAATAATGCTATATCTAAGTTAGTAAATTGGTTCAATGTTAATAATTTGCATTTAAATGGCACTAAAACAAAATGTATGAAATTCATCACTCCAAATGTCAAACAATTAAATACTAATGTAATTTTAAATCGGGAGAAACTGAGTCTTGTAGATACCACCATTTTCTTGGAATCACACTAGACGCGAAGCTTCAATGGAGCGCCCATATATCAAAACTAGCAAGCAGACTTAGTTCTGCAGCATATGCTGTAAAAAAGATTAGAAGTCTTACCAGTGTTCAAACAGCTAGACTAGTTTACTTTAGCTATTTTCATAGCATAATGTCGTATGGTATTTTACTATGGGTACACGCAGCTGACACTGAAATTATATTTGTTTTACAGAAGAGGGCCATAAGAGCAATTTATAATTTAAAGCCTAAAGGGGCGCTGCGACAAAAATTTTATGAAATTAATATATTAACCTTGGCCTCTCGATATATATGAAAATGTAATGTACGTACACAAAAATAAAAGTAGTTGTACAAAAATAAGTGATATTCACTCTGTAAATACTAGAAACAGACACAAGCTAGTAGTACCAGCTACTCGACTCCATCGAGTCAGTAATTCATTCCTGGGACGATGTATACGCTTTTACAAAAAAAAAATTCCAGAAAATATACAAAATTTGACCTGCTCAAAGTTCAAAAACTTTATTAAACTAAGTTTGTTTAAGAAGGGTTATTGTAATATTAAAGAATTCATAGATGATAATAGCCCCTCGAAATGAGGTTACCGCTACCAAGCTATTTCTAATTTGTTGTGTTGTTAATTCATGTAACATACATATATGTAAGCTGTTATTTTTAAAAAAAAATCCCGCTGGATTTCTTGCTGGTTCTTCCCTGGACAAAGGTTTTTTCAAATCAGTGGTAGATAAACAAAAGTGTGACTTTCAATAAGTATTATTTATAATCTATATTGAATAAAAAAGTTTCTGTTTCTGTTTCTATTCTTCAGATTTTCTCTTAGCGGTGCCTAAGAGTATATTCCTGGACATAGGCCTCTTTTATTGTAGGAAGGATTTGCCTTATAGTCATTCTTGGCAGGCTGATTGACGTTCGTAATACCAGAAAAGACAAGATAAAGAAGGTAAAAAAGTAGTTACGACGTACATACTCGTAGTTATGTCGACGGTGGAGTGATTTAGGTTGACTTAGGTAACTAACCATCCCCCCCGAACGGGTTCCCGCCTGGTCGTGGCGGGGGGGCTTAGTAGCCGTGGCTTGGTCACCCACGGTGAACAAAGAGGAACCCCTTGGCTGGCCCGTGGTGTAGGGCCGGCCCGAGGTGGCCACTCCGAGTGGGCTTGACGAGCCCACTTCGGATGTGTGTCGGTGGGCTGCTGCGAGAGGGGTGTCCTCCCCACCCCTACCTCTGCAGCCAGGGTGGAGTCGCGGAGGAAGAGGAGTGTTGGTATGGCGATGCGCCACTCGCCCTATCCTCCGCGACTCAAACGGGGCCGCACCGTTGATGCGGTGGTGGTGGGGCTGCGGGGGGAGAGGAGTGCCGGTATTGCGAGGCGCCGCTCTCCCTACCCTCCGCAGCCGAATTTTCGTTGGCGGCGGAGCCATAGACCAGATCCGCCGCTGGGGCAGGAAGGCTGGTGCTCCTGAGTGCTAGTTTTTCCTGGCCCCATGGCCTTCGCGCATCGGACACGGGGGCGTCCGTTGCGCATGTGAAATTGGAGGCCGAGGAGGAGGGCGCGCCATGTGTTCTGGTGCGCCTTACCGGAGAAGGAGATGAGGGAGGAGTGTTCCTCTCCCGAGGAGGGGGCGCCATGGGGCGGCCAGCGCAGGTGGGGCCGCGGAAGTGTGCGAAAGCGTTCCCGTGGCCCTGCCAATATGCGACTAGGGTGGAACACCATGGGGTTTTAGTCGGTGCAAGTCCGACATAACCCGTCCTTGCCCCCGCGAGGCGGGTATGCGTAGGCATTTCCCCATGTAAAAAAAAAAAGGTAACTAACCATCCCCCCCGAACGGGTTCCCGCCTTGTCGTGGCGGGGGGGCTTAGTAGCCGTGGCTTGGTCATCCACGGTGAACAAAGAGGAACCCCTTGGCTGGCCCGTGGTGTAGGGCCGGCCCGGGGTGGCCACTCCGAGTGGGCTTGGGAAGCCCACTTCGGATGTGTGTCGGGGGGCTGCGGTGAGAGTGGAGTCCGCACCCTTTACCGCTGCAGCCGAGGTGGAGTCGCGAAGGAGGAGTGCTGGTATGGCGATGCGCCACTCGCCCTATCCTCCGCGACTCAGACGGGGCCGCACCGTTGATTGATGCGGTGGTGGTGGGGCTGCGGGGGGAGAGGAGTGCCGGTATTGCGAGGCGCCACTCTCCCTACCCTCCGCAGCCGAATCTTGGTTAGCGGCGGAGCCATAGACCAGATCCGCCGCTGGGGTCAGGAAGGCTGGTGCTTCTGAGTGCTAGTTTTTCCTGGCCCCATGGCCTCCACGTATCGGACTCGGGTAGGTCCGATACGCAGGTGGAGTTGGAGGCCGTGGAGGGGGGTGGCTGACCACCTCGCTACCCCGTGCAGGAGACGAGGCTCGGACAGACCGGGCCAGCACTAGTGTGGGGCTGCGGAAGAATTTGGATTCCCGCGGCCCCGCGCGCACGTGCGAGGAGGCACCGTGGGGTTTTAGCCGGTAGGAGTCCGGCATAACCTTCCGGTTGTCCCCGCAGCCGGAGGTATCCATGAGGATTTCCCCACGAAAAAAAAAAAGGTAACTAACCATCCCCCCCGAACGGGTTCCCGCCTTGTCGTGGCGGGGAGGCTTAGTAGCCGTGGCTTGGTCAACCGCGGTGAACAAAGAGGATCCCCTTGGCTGGCCCGAGGTGTAGGGCCGGCCCGAGGTGGCCACTCCGAGTGGGCTTGGGAAGTCCACTTTGGATGTGTGTTGGTGGGCTGCGGTGAGAGGGGTGAGTGCTCCCTCTACCGCTGCAGCCGAGGTGGAGTCGCGGAGGAAGAGGAGTGCTGGTATGGCGATGCGCCACTCGCCCTATCCTCCGCGACTCAGACGGGGCCGCACCGTTGATGCGGTGGTGGTGGGGCCGCGGGGGGAGAGGAGTGTCGGTATTGCGAGGCGCCGCTCTCCCTACCTTCCGCGGCCGAAACTTGGTAGGCGGCGGAGACCGAGACCAGATCCGCCGCTGGGGTCGGGAAAGCGGGCAATACTAAGCGCTCGATTTTCCTGGCCCCATGGCCTCCACGTGTCGGGTTCGGGGGAGTCCGATACGCAGGTGAAGTTAGAGGCTGTGGAGAGGGGTAGCTGAACACCTCGCTACCCCGTGCAGGAGACGAGGCCCGGACAGACCGGGCCAGCACTAGTGCGGGGCTGCGGAAGAATTTGTATTCCCGCGGCCCCGCGCACACGTGCGAGGAGGCACCGTGGGGTTTTAGCCGGTAGGAGTCCGGCATAACCTTCCGGTTGCCCCCGCAGCTGAAGGTATCCATGAGGATATCCACACGAAAAAAAAAAGGTAACTAACCATCTCGTAAAAATCTAAGAATACACATTCTCCCAAAAAAATCACGCTTCACTAAGTACTACCTTTTATTTTATTTTATTTCGTTTTAATTACTAAGGTACTTAATAATTATGGGTGTATCACAATCAAGTTCGTTTTCTTTATTTCAATAGCAGCTTCATCATTATTTTCATCGTCATTACAACCATTCACAATGAAACCGCTGAACATAGGACTCCCTAGCAATGCCACAAAATATGGTCCTGAGCCACCTGCATCAATCGACATATAGTTCCGGGTTTGGTTTTTTTTTCTTTTATAGAATAGTGGGCAAACGAGCATGCTGCTCACCTGATGGTAAGTGACTACCGCCACCCATGAACAACCGCAACACCAGGGGAATTGCAGATGCGTTGCCGACCTTTTAGAAAGGTGTAAGCTCTTTTCTTGAAAGTTCCTAAGTCGTATCGGTCCGGAAAATTCGCTGGTGGCAATTGGTTCTACAAGGAAGTTATGCGAGGGAGAAAACTTCTTCTAAATCGCACAGTGGCGGACCGCCAATCATCCAGATGGTATGGATGGTAACGCGAGTTTTGTCGCGATGTGCGATGGTGAAATTGAGCGGCTGGAATTTGTCCGAACAATTGCTCAGAGCACTCCCCGTGATAGATGTGATAAAATACGTAAAGAGATGCAACATCTCTATGCAGTGCCAGTGTATCGAGCCGATCAGAAGGAACTCGGTCGTCGACGATTCGAACCGCTCTGCGCTGGATGCGGTCAAGTAGAAGGAGCTGGCACTGGGGTGCCCCGGCCCAGAGATGAGAACAGTATTTGTGGGGCCGAACTTGCGCTTTGTAAAGTTAAGCGATGTGCCGGCATGAAATACTGTCTCGCTCTGCTGAGCACGCCAAGCTTTTTAGAGGTCAATTTGGCCTTCCCTTCTGAAACTGCACACTATTCGATATGTCGACGCCAAGGATTCCGATACTGGCTGAGGCAGCAAGAGGAGTGCCTTAAAACTGAGGAGATACGACAAAGGGGTTCTTTTTAGCGGTAAACGCGCAAACTTGTGTCTTCTGGGGATTGAACTGGATTAGATTTATTCGGCCACAATCCGAGACTTTGTTAAGCAAAGACTCGACTTCAGACACAAGTTTGTCCGGGTACTCGGCGACGTTTTCCCGAGAAATATTGGCACGGCCGGTATATAAGGCATCACCAGTGCTGTCGTCTGCATAGCAATGAATGCTACCAGTTAGCAACATATCATTGATATGCAGGAGAAACAGCGTTGGTGATAGCAGGCAGCCTTATGGAACACCAGCGTTGATAGGCTTGAAGTCAGAGTATGCACCGTCTACTACGACCTTGGTGCTCCGATCAGCAAGGAAACTGGTGATCCATTTGCACAATATCTCGGGAAGCCCATAGGAAGGAAGCTTCGAAAGAAGCGCTTTGTGCCAGACCCGATCAAAAGCCTTCGCTACGTCCAAATTAACGGCTAATGCCTCCCCCTTGGACTCTACAGCCTCCGCCCATCTATGAGTTAAGTAGACTAGAAAATCACCAGCTGATCGATCCCGACAAAAACCGTACATGCGGTCACTAATCAGCTGGTGATCCTCAAGGTACCTCATGAGCTGGCAGTTTATAATGGATTCCATTGTTTTGGAGAACAAGGAGGTGATGGCGATAGGCCTGTAGTTGGACGGATGTGAGCGGTCGCCTTTTTAGGGATCAAGTGCACCAAAGCTATCTTCCATGAGTTCGGGACTACGCCTTGGGAGTAGGAGTACCGGAAGAGACGCGTTAAAACCGGTGCCAACTCCGGAGCACACGTCTTCAGCACAATGGGAGGGACTCCATCGGGCCCACTCGACTTGCTGACGTCCAGGGAGAAGAGTGCTTTGCGGACCGAGCGCTGTGTAAATCGCACATCCGGCAAGGAGCACTCACATCGCGGGATGGTCGGCGGTGTGTTCCCCCCGTCATCTAGAGTCGAGTTGGACGCAAAAAGAGAGCTCAACAGATCGGCTTTCTCCTTTGCGGCATGAGCCAGTGAGTTGTTCTCTCTGTGCAGAGATGGAAGAGATGGCTGACAGAAGTTCCCTTGGACAGCCTTGGCAAGAGACTAGAATTCACGGGTTCCCGAAGGAAGGCGAACTAGCTTCTCGCCAATTCGGCCGATGTGCTCAGAGCACTATGGACTTCCATTTGGCACGATTCAGACACACCTCTCTCGCTTCCTCCACATCCATATACCTACGCATACACGCTCGTCGGTTAAAGGTACTCTTAATTAGGCCCATTTTCAATATATCGCCAATTTAGTCGATAAACTTTCGCCTAGGGCGACCCTTCCCGACTCTGCCATTCACCTCTGCAACATGAATTTGCTTTGTCACTCTTTCCTCATTCATTCTTTCTACATGACCAATCCACCGAAGCATTCCCTTCTTAATCCTAGTCACAACATCATCTAGCAAACCACACTCTTCTCTTATTAAAGAATTTCTCACTCTGTCATTCAGATTCATCCCTAACATACTCCTTAATGACCGCATTTCTACAGCATTTATTCTACTCTCGTGCTTCTTCCGCCACACCCAACTTTCACTACCATACATTAAAGTAGGCTCTAACACAGCATTGTGAATTGCCATACGTGCCTTTTTGGACACATTCTGACTTATCACAATAGAGTGTAGAGCCCCATTCAATCTATTTCCTGCATTCACTCGTCGTTCTATATCTTTATCATATCTACCATCCCTGCTAAACACATATCCCAAATACACAAACTCATCTACTTGCTCTATCAACTCGGATGGGCCGGCTCGAACCGGGGTGATACCACGACCTCACAGAAAACCAGCGTGAAGTAGAGGTTTACCTCTGCGTTTCGCTTGGTGAGTGCAGGTGGCCGGAGGCCCTTTTTACTGGAAATGAGGCATTCCATCTTAGTCCTCACGGGTGACAACGCATCTACATTTTGATTTGTAATAGAGGATAGATGTAGATGTCTATGGGCCGTAGCAACCACTTACCATCAGGTGGACTGTGTGCTCGTTTGTCACCCTTATCATATAAAAAAAAAAAAAAAAAAACTCCCCTTCTATTCTTATTTCACATATCGTTTTACTTTCTTCTCTTTCAAAAACCATAACTTTCGTCTTACTTGCGTTCACTTTCATTCCCTTTTCTTTTAATGTCCTGTTCATTAATGTAACCATCATTTGCAACTCGGCTGCCGACGACGCAAGTATGACTTGATCATCGGCGTACAAAAGGCATTTGACGGTTAACTCACCCATTCTTAACCCGCATTCTCCTACTTTTAAATTTTCCAAACAGCTGTCGATAAATAGGTTGAACAGCCACGGGGAAGCCACACAGCCCTGTCTAACACCTTTATGGATGCCAAACCAGTCCGAGTAGGCCCCGTTGATCCTGACACAAGCACTAGAGTCCCTATATAGAGACTTCAATGCCTGTATCAAGCCAGCGCTCAACCCAAATGAGTTCAGTGTTTGCCATAACACATCCCTGTCCACTCTGTCATAAGCCTTCTCCAAGTCTATGAACGCACAAAAAACTTTTTGGTTTTTGGCCAAAAACTTCCCCGCAATCATGCGCATGGAAAAGACTGATCCGTACATCCCATTCCCTTTCTAAATCCCGCTTGCACATCCCAAATTTTTCCATCAGTTTCTTTCATAACTCTTTCACTTAGTACCTTAGCATACAGTATTCCCACAATGCTAAGAAGGCTGATACCACGGTAGTTTTTACAGTCCTGCTGTGATCCTTTTCCTTTATATATTGGGACTATCACGGCTTTGCACCAGTCTCCCACTCCTTCTCCAGCCCTTAGCATTTCGAGAGATACTCTATCATAACCGGCTGCCTTACCTGCTTTCATACTTTTCATTGCTTTCATTATTTCATCTATACTTATATCTCTATTTCCTCTTCTTTCGTAATTTCTATTTCATTTAATTCAAACGTCTCATCACTCATAAACACGCTTTCAAAGTATTCCTTCCATCTCCTTAAACTCAAAACTTCGTCATTCTGAATACAGCCATTCTGGTCTCGTATAGCATTCATTCTAGGCTGTTTTGAATGTCCCTTGGTAGTTCTTACGAGTTTCCAGAACATTTTAATGTTTGACTGGAAGTTATCCGATATTCTTCTATTATTCTTATCCGTTTTTTCTTGCTTTTTCCTTTCAACTACTTCTTTTACCCTCTTATTTAGGTGTCTAAAGACTGCCTTTTTCCTTTCAACATCATCATTCATACTGCTAGAATTACTAGCCTTGGTTGCTAGTAAATCTAGCCATGCTTTCTTCTTTGCTTCAACTTCCATCCGTACCTCATCATCCCACCATAACGTGTTATTTTTCCTTTCATTAGTTCTCTTACTTACAACACATACTTCGGTAGCTCCATCCACTAAACCTTTTTTGACATTATACCACACAGTCTCCAAGTCTAAATCATTCATACACAATTCAGCCATACCACTTATATTTTCTCTCAACCTATATTTGAACTTCTCTTTCACACCTTCATCTTGTAACCTCTCTGCTCTTATACGCTATAACGCAGTGGTAGACACAGATGTCCGATGCCTCCAACGTCTGAAAAGACCATTAATTCGGCATAAGACCAAGTAATGATCCGTCCCTACGTTAGAGCCCCTGTAAACCCTTGTATCTACCACCGCGCTCCTCATTCTTTCATCATCAATTATGAAATCTATCATACTTCTATCATCACCTCTTTCTCATGTATACGTGTGAACCTTCTTATGACAAAAGCAAGTGTTCGTCACAAAAAGATTCTTTTCCACGCATACAGCGAGAAGGCTTTCACCATTCTCATTTATACTTTCATCACCAAACGTTCCCAATATCCCTTCATAACAAAGCCTCCTCACCCCAACCCTTACATTAAAATCGCCTAATATCACAATATTTTCATTAACCTTGCATTTCATTAGCACCATCCTTACCAACTCCCAAAACTGCTCTCGGATATAAGTGGGCTTAGACATGTCTGGGGCGTAGACCCCTAAAACAAACAACTTCTTTAAGCCCACTTTCATTCGTATCCACAGCAGTCTCGGGCTTACACATTCATACTCTTTCACACAATGACCCATTCTTTCTGAAAGGATGATACCGACTCCCTGGCATGCCCGCTCGGTCTCGTCTACACCAGACCAGTACGCGGTATACATGCCATGTGTAGTAGCATCCTTTCTCTTCCGTTTCGTCTCATTTACACATAACACGTCTATTCCTCTATCATGTACCATATCGCATACTTCATCCATCTTATCATTCATTCCTCCACATACATTCAATGTAGCCAGACGGGCTTCCGCAATCCACTTTTCGCCCCTCCGGGGGACAGAACGTGACGGGTGGCAAACCTCGTCGCCGGTTTTCTTCCCGGAAATTCTTCGCACCACTGCCCCATTAAAGGGGCGCCGGGAACTCGGGGCCATGTCTTTAATTTTTTGCCTCATTGTGCGAAAGTAGGGTGTGGTATTTTTTTACGCAGCTACCACATGGCGAGGAGCCGAGTCAGTTCTTTCGGCTTTGTCGCTTGTTTAGCACCACCTGGGGGACACGTGTAGGGTGGGCCTAGGATGAGGTGGTCAAAGCCTACGGACGCGAGCGACTCATCCCATCATATAATATTAATATTACTAATATCTCCGTTCACTACAACAAATAAGATTAAAATGCTTATGTTACAAGATTTTCAATAATCGATTAGTAGTTTCGAACTCATGGCTGAACCCACAATCTAGATAAAGCAATTTCTACATCCAGTGATTTATGCAAACGCTATCTCAAACGTTTAGTTTAACCTAAACTGCCTTTGAATATCTGCTGGCCAGTATACCCACAGCAATTATTCAACTCCGTTAGACATTCTCGTAGTAGAAAATGATACTATAGAATAGAATAGATTAATTTTAATCAATATACATTACATGAGTAATTCTTATAGAAAGTCATTTTTTACTTTACCACTGGTTCAACAAAAAACCCTCTGTCCTGGGAAGAACCAGCAGGAAAAACAAAATTTATTTTAGAAACTGCTTGGAAGCGACCACCTCATTCCCAGGGGTTATTATCAACCATGTATTCATTTATACTATAATAACCCTTTTTATACAGTTTCAGCTTAATTATACATTTAAACTTGGTAATAGAGAGAACCTGTACACTTTCCGGGACCTTGTTGTAATACGCGCGTGTGTAATATGCGTATACATCGCCACAAGAATGAATTACTGACTCTGTCGAGTCAAGAAACTGGTATCACTAGCTTGTGTTTGTTCCTAGTGTTTACAGGATGTATATCAGTTTTTTTACTATAACTACCTTTGTTTTTGTGAACATACATTAAATTTTCGTAAATATACTGAGAGGCCAAAGTTAATATATTTATTTCTTTAAATTTATCTCTAAGGGACTCTCTCGGTTTTAGAAAGTAAATAGCTCTAATGGACCTCTTCTGTAAAACAAAAAAAGTTTCTGAATCAGCCGCATTTCCCCATAGCAAATCCTATAAGACATTACGCTATGGAAATAGCTGAAACAAACTAATCTAGCTGTCTCGACACTAGTGAGACCTCTAATCTTTTTTACAGCATAGGCTGCAGAACTTAGTCTGCTTGCTAATTTGGATATATGTGGGCCCCACTGAAGCCTTGCGTGGAGAGTGGTGATAAGAAAAACAGTAGATACAACAGGGTTCAGTTCCTCCCCATTTAAAAACACATTGGTATTCAGATCTCTTACATTCGTTGTTGTAAATTTAGCACAATTAGTTTTATCTCCGTTTAAATGTAGATTATTAACGTTAAACCAAAAAACGACTAAATTTAATACAGCATTATTCACTTCGTTGCATTTAAATGATTGACGTTTATGTTTAAAATTCACGGAAGTATCATCAGCAAATAATACTATATCATGAATATCTCTTACAAGGGAAGGTAAGTCATTAATATACACTAGAAACAGGAATGGGCCGAGAATCGAGCTATGAGGTACACCCATTAGTATCGGTGACCCGGAAGAAATTTTACCATTGATAATAACCTTCTGCATTCTATTACTTAAGTATGAAATAATAAATTTAATCGCTGTGTTTTTGACACCATAGTACTGTAGCTTCCTGATTAATGTCTCATGGTGAACACAGTCGACGGCCTTGGAAAGGTCACAAAATATACCCAAAGCATCCTCTGAATTCTCCCATGCACAAAAAATAAGTTTAATAAGCTCAACTCCAGAGTCAGTTGTCGAGCGACCCTTTGTAAAACCGAATTGATTTTTATGTAGCAATTTATTAATATTAAAGTAACTTAACATCTGATCTAAAATTATTTTTTCAAAAATTTTACTAAATGTTGGTAGTACAGAAATTGATCTAAAATTGGCGGGCTCTAATGTACTACCAGATTTATATAAAGGTATATGTTTCATTAAATCAGGAAACACACCAGATTCGACGCTTGTATTAAATATAGTGGCTAGATAAGGTGATTTAGGTTAGATAGGTTAACCATCTCATAAAAATCTAAGAATATACATTGTCCCAAAAATAATTTTCTTGGGCTTAACATTAACGCAACTGAATTGAAAAATGATGTATTTGTTTATGTACGTACAAACTAACAAAGTCTTTGTCTGTTTAAATAACTGTTGCAGCCTATTTAAGTCCAATACTGCACGTAGGCCAGCCCCATAGATTACCACATAAGGGGGATATTTGCCATCTCTGCCACCTCTTTATAAGGAAGACGCTGCTGCTCATCTTCTGGGTTTTTCCCTCTGGCTCAATTCCACGTAGTAATGTTTTCTGTCAGCTTTTAGTTTTGCTTAAACAGAGATGATTATACCCCCATTTATTTGAAGCCATCAGATTGTTTTGGAATTTTCCATAGTCACCTCTAATTATCTCACAAGTGATGGACACTCTCACCGCCACCACACGGCAAAAATGCGGTATAAATATAAGTATTCTAGATGAATATTACCTAAACACATGAAAATAAAAGTTTACCACAAATGTTTTAAGTGACTTTTAAATGAGTGCGTCTAATTTGTTCGACATACATTTTGAATATTTTCATTTAAACCGCACACTACACACGTATGTAACATGAGACAAACCGTTTGTTTTATAAAATTTTACATTATTTACTTTATCTTACATCCAGAAACTTTATCAATATTCAATATTTCACTGAAAGGCTTCGTAGAAAACCTTGAGAGAGAATACATTTTTAACTTAAAACGCTATACTTTACCAGAATTTAAAATGAGTAAATATTATTTGTTAGAATAACAAAATATGTTAGTTTTATTTGAAGTAAATTCAACATTTGTCATACTTATATATTATAAAAGTTAGATACAAAATTTAAAACACACATTTTCAGAAGTACTATTCACTAAATATAAATGTGACTTATCGTATGCTCCTTAGACACATTAACAAAACAACACTTTATATCCACTGATATAATATGTTTCTTATTACTAATGTGATACACTGGTAGTATAATATAGTTTTCTTCGATAAAAATACTCTAGCATAAATAACTGTAGGACAAAGATATATTTATATTTATAGCTTTACGTTATTCGTGGCTTCGTGACCACAACGTGCAAGCCGAGCGAACGAAGTGCTACAAGAATAAGTTTAAGACATGTCTTAGTTTCCTGTCACTAGGTCAGGTTAGGTTAAAACTACTAAATAAAATTCATGGTATACGACTTACTAAAAGTATATTTAATATTTACTAATCCCTTAAAATTCAGTCAGAACATAAAGGTGTCTAAAATGTGTGTGTCTAAGAAGCATACGACATGTCATTTGTATTTAGGGAATAGTATCTACTTCGGAAAATATGTGTTTTAATTTTTTATCTAACTTTTATAATATATATGTTTAACAAACGTTGAATTTACTTGAAATAATGCTAACATATATGTTTTTCGAACATATATTACTTACCTATTTTAAATACTGGTAAAGTAAGTTTTAACATAAAATGTATTCTCTCTCAAGGTTTTTGTACGAAATCCTTTCAGTAAAATATTGAGCCATTAAAAATTCACGTGACTGTTAAAATCAAAAGGTGAATGTGAAGTTTCTAATCTAGTTTAAAGCTTATATTTTGTTTTTTAAATATTTTCTCCTTAGGCGAATGTAAACTTCAATGATCCATCCACCCATTTCACCCTTTAAGAATCCACTGCTGAACATAGACCTCCGCAATAATTTCCCCATCTATGGCAAAATGTTCCTTGAGTTTGCCATATTTTTCACGCTTGGCAGGCAGGGCCAGAGGTTGGCAACCACAGGTTTTTTATTTTGAGTTGTTATCAGGAAGATGCTACTACTCATCACCTATTTCAGGTTCGCTCTTTTGCTTACGACGCCCGTGGGACGATATGGGGTAGTGGATATTCTAACACTGCAACTAAACGGTTTCTTCAATAATATGTTAAGCAAACATTTATTACGAAATTCGTAATTTTTAAACCTGACGTAGCGGGAATTAAAGTTCCACCGCAGAGTCTACATAACCTGACGATGCCTCGTGTGTTTGTTTGTCTGTGGACTACGTGAAGGAAGTGTTAAAAGGATTTTCCATCAATCTTAAAGTACCTATAATTGCTGAATGTACCTACAACTTTGTTTAATACTATGAATTTTTAAGCTATTCTATTCTATATACACTATTCTAACTCATAATATCTGTGAAAGCTATTAGAAAATCGCGTTTAGTTTATTTTAAGCTTATTGTGATATTCATATTTCAATTGTTAATCTCTCAGAATTGCCATTAGATGCGAAAAACTAATATTAAATTTGTAATCTTTAGATTATAAGGAATAAATCCACATACATTTCATTAAAGTTCTCTGAAATTCGTGGTGGACCCATTCTCCATAGAAAAAGAAATTGTCTCCTTTACGATAAAATCGGGCGGACACGGCGTTTGGTAATACCTTGGTTTAGCCGACTTCAAAGAAAGGAGGAGATTCTTAATTTGAGTGTATGTTCCTTTTTATGTGTGTTAAACGACATCTTCGTCAATTGTTGAACGATATTAATGATTATTTGTTTACTCATTCATCATCATCATCATTACAGCCCTTCACAAGTCCACTGCTGAACATAGGCCTCCCCCAAAGAATGCCACAAAGCACGGTCCTGAGCCACCTGCATCCATCGACTTCCTGCATATCTTACCAGGTCGTCACTCCATCTAGTGGGGGGACGCCCTACACTTCGCTGCCGGTACGAGGCTGCCACTCGAGAACCTTTCTTCCCCATCGGTTGTCGGTTCTTCGAGCTATATGGCCGGCCCATTGCCACTTCAGCTTACTAATCCGTTGGGCTATGTCGGTCACTCTGGTTCTACTGCGGATATCCCCATTTCTGAGTTTATCACGCAAAGAAACTCCGAGCATAGCCCTCTCCATAGCTCGCTGAGCGACCTTGAGCTTCCTCATCCGGCCAGCAGTAAAGGACCACGTCTCAGTTCCGTATGTCATCACTGGCAACACGCACTGGGTGTACAGTCTCGTTTTCAAGTTTTGAGGTATACCTGACGAGAAGATGTGCCGTAATTTCCCAAATGCTGCCCAACCGAGTTGAATCCGTCGATTGACCTCCCGGTCGAAGTTGGACTTACCTAGTCGGACTATTTGTCCCAGGTAAACATACTCGTCAACAACTTCGAGCTTAGTGCTCCCAACAACTACCGGCATAGGTGTGACATGGACATTAAACATGATCTTTGTTTTGTCCATGTTCATCTTAAGACCTATGCGTTGGGAAACACTATTGAGGTCATTGAGCATAGTGCTTAGGTCCTCCAGCGATTCTGCCATGAGGACTATATCGTCAGCAAATCGAAGGTGAGTGATGTACTCGCCATTGATGTTGATACCGTATCATTTCCAGTCCAGAAGCTTGAAAACATCATCCAATGCAGCGGTGAAGAGTTTCGGGGATATGACGTCACCCTGTCTTTCACCTCTCTGCAGTTGGATAGGTTTCGTACTCTGGTTCTGTACTCGGATTTTTCTATGTCGGTGGGAATAAATTTGAAATCGGTGCCGACACGAGAAACAAAATTCTGAAAACATTCTTGAATTGGGTTTGGTTATACTGGGGCGGTTGTTTAACGTTTTTTGAATTCAATATTTTTCTTCCATAATTTATTATACGCCTGGCTATGTATAATTACGGAAATATAATTTTATTCTATTGTTTTCCTTTTACATTAAATATGCACTTAAAATAAAATGAAAGCCCGATAAGTAAAACAAGTAGAAAATAAAAGGTGTTAAGTAAAAGTGAAGGTACAACTTGAAAAAGCCCACTCGTTAAATCAGTATAAACTTCACACGTAGGACTTAAACGCCCCGATTGTCATACGATAATGTGGACGCGGGTTCGTATCCCAGCTCATTCCAAAAACAATTGTTGGTTTTTTCTCTTAAGAAATTTTCAGTAGCAGCCCAGAGTTAATAAAATAAGTTGGCGGTGTTTTAACTCCTGCGCCTAAACTAAACTAAACCTAAACTCTTATTTTTCTCTTTATTACCGTCACATCGCTATGAGAGTGGCAGAATAAAGGGCGTTTCTGAGTTTCCACACATACTCGTGCACTGAGTATAACCCTATCCTGCTACTTGCCTCCATTGAGACTGACTGTCATGAACGAAATTTTATTTGGAGGACATTATCAATATTATTATAAAGTTCGACGTAGATTTTTTATATTGATTCCGTTCTTGTAGAGCTGACCAATGTTAAATCGTGATAATCAGTGTTGGTGTTCGTTTGCATACTTAATCTATTTAAGTGATATTATATACAGTAAGGCCAACGAGAAGCGATACCAAATGTAAACAAAACCAATGCAAGATTATTAGTAATGGCAGGGGTACGTAACTTTTTGATAATTATATTATATATTTAAATAAACAATATAGTTTTGAAAAATGTCTAGCAAACCAAAAATAAACTTTTTTATAAATTTTGTTATAATTTTAATTATTGTATAATGTAGATTGAAATTAAATAACGAGAATAATAATAATGTTTCTGAATATCGCTTGTCTAACAACTGTGTGCCCGGTGTATAGTAATAGGCTTGCCCCCTGTTACATAGGGACTTAAATACATCAGGCAAAATGTGGGTGTTAATATCTGTGCCTACCCCTTAATGGATACAAGACTAATGATATTTTATGTTATGTTTATGGAAATGAGGATAAAAATATTTTTGAGGTAATCATTATTTATTCAGTCAGACGCCGATTCTTCTGTGTCTGTAGAGTCAGAATCAGAGTCTGTAATACATATAATAAATTTATGCGTCGCGTCATCTACAACAAAATCAAGTTTTAAAAACTTATCTTCTTCTTTTTGAACATGTCCTACACATTTCTTCTACCTATCGGGCGCGACTTTCACCATACCGTCACTTAATAATGCCTTAACTTATTCAAATTTAAATGTAGTATTGTTTCTAGCTTCGTGGTCCTTTACATCAGCCCAAATCAACTCAATGGGGTTTAATTCACAATGATAAAGGGAAAGTCTTAGGCCACGTTTCTTGAACATATTTTTAGGTATATATAATACGGTGATCACAACAACCAATTAGAGCGAGGTTCGCTGGTGAAACGCCTCGAGCGGAGTCGTGGTGCGACCGAATGAAAACAAAAGACAAAAGAGGAGCGGATAGATTTGGCGTGGGGTACAGTTTTGTTTTGCTGTTTGGTGTGTGATGGTGTATGTCTGTGTCGCATTACGAACTCGCTGCTCTTTAATTAATTTTAATATTCTTTAATAAAATTAAATTAGTGTTATTTTCTGTAAAGTTTAATTTAAATTTAAATTAGTAAAAGTATAAACAAGTTTATTATTCATGTTGTGTGTTGTGCTTGTATTTACCTAAAATGTCGCCCACAAGACCTGTTGATAATAATGGCTTCATTGAATGCGATTTTTCTTCGACATCAGAAGTGGGATCATTGCAAGCACATAATTTATTTAGTGAACTTCGAGGGATGATAATGACCGATGGCGTACTTTATTCGAAGCGTAATACATACAGTAATAGTATCCAACTTCTCTTGGAGGCCTTACATCATAAACCACAAGATAATATCAAGGACTTTACGCGCCAGAATTTCATCCTTAAAATGAAGATGCTGATGCTCAAGCTTGGTTAGCAACTGCAGATATCTGTATTACCGAGTACTAAATACAGGGAAGTCGATTGATAATTATTATTAGTAAAGCTATGTAAGGATCTGCTGCTACACAGGCTCATAGGCCCACAGGTTGCTTATCCTAATATGTTTTGGGCAGAATTTAAAGAATTTTTTTTTCGTCCCGCTTTGATACGGTAGATACATGGGCAGTTATAATTTTTAAAATTTTCAATGGTAAACCGCATGGTGGCGAATCACTTGCTTCATACTCGGCCAGATTATTTTCTTTACTTACCTGTATCTACAATTCTTTACCATATTGGTCAAATTGAACCACGCTTATAACGCAATATTATTACAGAAGAAATAAATAAGCTCTATAAAATGCAACGCAAATTGATGGCATTTTCTTATCGATAACGGACGGTTCAAGAAACAAATATGAACTGAGATACTTATATACCGGATATCAAACGCTCAAAATTTTCATCTTTTGCAATGAAATGTTATGCTTGCGGAAAACTTGATCACAGATAATATGAATGTTTCAGTCGATCAAATGAGAAGATTAAACCTACCTCAATTTGCGATTTTTTTAAATAAAAGTGAAACAATGATCAAGCATGTAATCAAGTGCTACAGGTGTGGGTTCGAGGGTCGCATGGCATCGCGATGCTTAAAACATGATCGTCTGCAGGTAGTAGTATACAGCAACAGATAGTTAATCTGTGCGGCTTGAAACCTGTCACCGGAGTTATTTACACAGTTTGGTGAGAAATTTCATTTTGTTTTGATTCTCGAGCTCATCATTCCCTTATTAGAGAAACTACAGCCAATGAATTGTCGGGCAAACTACACTAAACTACTACTAAAATCACCATTGTTGGTATAGGCAAGTCTCACGTAATATGCAAATCACAATTTTTTTTAAATTGTAACTCTGTGCAGCTACACAGTAGTAATATTATTTCTCATTATACCCAATAAATATTTGAATAATTATATTTTAATAGGACGTAATTTATTAGGGCTATGTTTTATAGTAGAACTTTCATCCGATTATCTAACAGTTAAGAAGTCTAGCGTTGTTAATATTTGCGAATTAGGTAGGGCTGTGACTACATTTGATAATATCGATCCTGATATTGACCATCGTTCTATTTATAATTTAAGGGAAATTCTTCATAGTTTTGTAAAGTCGTTTGTTGAGGGAACGCCACCTAATAGAGTAAAAATGGGAGAATTAAAAATAAAATTAGTAGATACTAATAAAATTGAGGAGACCTTATCATTTAATTGTGAACGTGAAAATGTTCGTAATAAGAGTAATGAACTTTTTGTAGCGAGTGTGATTCGTCCAAGCAAATCTCCTTTCTCGAGTCCTATTTTGTTAGTTAGGAAGCGTGATGGATCCGACCGCATATGTGTAGACTATAAAGAACTTAATTCTAATAAATTTAGAAAGATTAGAATTCGGTTAAATATTTTCGAAATTATTTGTAAGGTAGATCATTTACAGTATGATTGTAACTCATTGAAGTCATCAAGAAATAAAGTTGATCTAACACCCAGGGTACATCGTTGATGGGCGTTTTTGCAAGCCTTTGATTTTGGGGTGCAATATAGAGAAGGAAAACAATAGCCCATGTCGATTTTCTTTCTAGAAACCATTTTTCAATACAGAACAAATTAATTGTAAATAATGAAGTTGTAAAAAAAATGTAGAGCAAAAATATATTAATCTTGCTGGGTTGTCAATAAATTGGTTGCAAACAGAGCAAAAGCTAGATGATCCTGAATGTAAATATATTATATCTAAAATTTAAAACGATGACATAGGTTTAGAAAGTAGCCGGATTTATGAAATACGATCAAATGTTCTGTACAGTAAAATTCAAAGAATAATCGAAATATGTGGCTTCCTAGTGTACCTAAAGCTTTTTGTTGGTCAGTTATAAATCATATTCATTAATCCTTCATACACTTGGGATGAAAAAAAAAACTTTAGAAAAAAAACTTATCAACATTATTGGTTTCCTAACATGGCAAAATATGTTAGAAATTTTGTTGAAAACTGTATTAACTGTAAAGTGGCTAAAGGAAAATCTGACAAACAGCAAATTGAATAACATCCAATCCCAAAAGTTAGGATACCGTGGCATACAATTCATATAGACGCTACTGGTAAACTTAATCGCTTTTGCGACTCAAAAGAGTACGTATTTGTACTCATTGACGCTTTTAGTAAATATGTGTTGCTAAGTCACACGTTGAGAATAAACGCCATGAGTGCAGTAGAAGCCATTAAAGCTTCTATAGTACTTTTTGGTACTCCTGTAAGAATAATAGGAGACCAATGTAGATGTTTTGAGAATACTGAATTTAGGGTATTTTGCAACAATCATAATATTCATTTACATGTTATAGCAACTGGCTCTATTCGACCTAACGGTCAAGTGGAGCTTATGATGAGTACTCTGAAAAACATGCTAACGGTTGTAGAGAGTAGTCATGATAGATCTTGGCAGGATGCTTTAGACGACGTGTCTTTAAATAGTACAACACATAGAGTGACGAAAGAAAGTCGACTAGGATTTTTGATAGGGAAAGTTGCAAGACCTTTAAGTTTAATGCCAGTCGATGATCATGAAATCGAAATTGACTTGAAAGAGTGCAAGGGAGGGCTGTAAAGTTAATGCATAAAAACGCTAGCATTGACAAAACGGCTTAATGCCAATGAAGCAAAATCATTTGCTGTAGGAGATTGTGTCTTGATTGAAAATCATGAGCGAAATCAAATCAAATTAGATCCTAAATATAAAGGTACTTATTAGTAATTGAAGTTTTAGACGGCGACAGGTATAAAATTAATAATTTTAATTCTAACTGCACTTATAAATACTCTTGAGACCGTTTACGTCTATTACCCTAATCATATATTCCCACAGAAATGGATTTCTACTTATCAGACAGTGACTATGGTAAGATTTGGTCTCTATTTCATTTTTTTAATGTAAGAATTTAATGATAAGAAAGGCTGCTTTGACAGCGGAGGCTGTTTTGACAGCGGAGGCTGCTTTGACAGCGGAGGCTGCTTTGGCAGCGGAGGCTGCTTTGACAGCGGAGGTTGCTTTAACAGCGGAGGCTGCTTTGACAGCGGAGGCTGCTTTGACAGCGGAGGCTGCTTTGACAGCGGAGGCTGCTTTGACAGCGGAGGTTCCTTTGACAGCGGAGCCTGCTTCGACAGCGGAGGCTGCTTTGACAGCGGAGGCTGCATTGACAGGGGAAACTGTTTTGTATGCGGAGTCTGCTTTTAGAGCAGAGGCTGATAATATAACAACATTGGCTGTCTGGATAGTGGAAGCCTATTTAAAGTAATAATTAATATTAATGAATGAAGGGAATAGTTCATAGTAGATTTTTCTTTTTACTTTGTAGACCAAAATAAAAGCATCACACGAAGACGTGCGAAATGTCAGGAAGGTCGTAACGGAAACGAATAAAACTATGAAATTTTAATAATGAATTAAATAGTTTAAATAATATCAATTCTAATGTTTTATCTTAATTTCATTAATATTAATTTAGCCATTATATTTCTTAAGTATTTAGGACTATTTATTGTTGTTGTATTTCTTTTAATTAACCAATCAAAAGCCAGAGGTTCATGGCTTGATTAATACGGTGATCACAACAACCAATTAGAGCGAGGTTCGCTGGTGAAACGCCTCGAGCGGAGTCGTGGTGCGACCGAATGAAAACAAAAGGCAAAAGAGGAGCGGATAGATTTGGCGTGGGGTACAGTTTTGTTTTGCTGTTTGGTGTGTGATGGTGTATGTCTGTGTCGCATTACGAACTCGCTGCTCTTTAATTAATTTTAATATTCTTTAATAAAATTAAATTAGTGTTATTTTCTGTAAAGTTTAATTTAAATTTAAATTAGTAAAAGTATAAACAAGTTTATTATTCGTGTTGTGTGTTGTGCTTGTATGTACCTAAAATGTCGCCCACAAGACCTGTTGATAATAATGGCTTCATTGAATGCGACTTTTCTTCGACATATATATACTTTACTTACATGCATCTTTAATAAATTATGAAAAGTTTTATTATTACAGTTGCTGTTTTTTAAATAACTTTAAGATAGCTTTAAAGTACACTTCAAACCAAGAAGTTTTAATTAAAGCTACTAAACTACATTCATATATATCCTATTCCTATACATACCTTTGGACGTTTCTTTTTCGGAGAGGTTAAATTTGTTGATATATCTCTCGACGTACTTGGTTGTTGCTTCATCATTTACCACTCTTAATTAAAAACAATTATCAACAAAACAAAATAACAATATTCAAATAAAAAACAAAAGGAACAAAAATTTTAACAAATAACTTGTATCACCACGAGCGAGTTCCGAATGTTGATGAACCCGAACCAGACATTACGAATAATACACAAGATAGAAAGAGATAGATAATTGATTGTCAATTCCACAGTCGTTTTTAAGGTAAAAAACCTTTCGTATCGCTGCAAGTTGGCTTGTGTTTAATGACATTCACCTAGTTACAACACATGTTTGATTATGACCAGCACACAAAACGATATGGTCTAATAGTAAATTCGCTACGCTGAACGTGTAGTGTGTTACGCTATTTCACCGTGCTTTATCAAAATTGCGTACTCAAAAGCGCTTGTCGAACATCTGCTCTCACACTATATAATTATTAACAATAACATCTTTGCGCGTTTCTAACAAGCCAGGGTATGAGGATTTCGTTTGTGAACAAAATAAAAGTTTTCAGACAAGCAGATTATTTCAGTATATTCTTCTTTTTCGCTAGCTCGTTGTGAGGCAACATTACCAAAATTTAAACTTACACCTTATATACTGCTAGTTATTTGTCAATGCAATGTGTAGCAACCCTTTTTTTGATTAAGCAACAATCTGCGTAAGTGCTTGTTCACGTAGAACACGCGGGCGCGAGGGAGGCAGTGGGCGAGCTTGTGTTCACATTGGCCGAGTTCACTTTGTACGAGTGTGATGTATTGTCAGAGGTTGTAAACATGGATGGGTATGGTGAATTTCATACCTTATACGTTAAAAAAGTTACAGCCTTCTCCAATCCACTTCTGGGCACAGATCTCCTCTCATTTCTGAGAGGGTTTTAGGGCAAGGAAATGTCCGCTGCGCTGCCCCAATGCGTGTTGGTGGACTTCACATATATTCGGTTTTTTTTTATTTCTATGACATGCAGGTTTCTTCAAATTGTTTTCCTTCACCGTAGAGCAAGTGGTAAATCAGAATTAAAAACTGTAATTAAAAATATCATTGGTGGACATTTACAGCGAGTGCTTAGCTCCTGAGCTACAGCAGCTTTAAACAGTAAGTGGAGGGAATATCCTTCAAGATTTTTTGGATATACTAATATGACTGTCGTTCAATGTTCAAACTGGTTGATGTTAGGTGTAGACACGCGTCAATCGCGCGCCTGTTATGTGGCAGAGACAAAAACTATTTTAAAAATAAATTTATTTAAAACTTTTAAACTTACTTAAAATATACTAGTTGATACAGAGAACTTGGTAATGGAGTTGTCTTGAGGGATCGAAAGATTTGGTTTAAATAGTGTTGGAAGCTAGGAGGTGGGGTTAAACATAAAGAGACGACATTGTTCTTGGTGCTTTGCTTAACTTATGGTAAACTATAAACATTAGCATATAATATTACAATCGAATTAGTGTGGCTTCTAAGGAAGTAATTAAATAAACAATATAAACTATACAGGCCTTATAATATAAAGTAAACAGTATCCTATTACATAACACGTCCCGCCGCTTGATTGACGTGAACACACACAAACAACGTCTGATATTGCCGTAAACACGCCACACACGCCAGTCACAGCTTGCCCGCCACAAAGTATCACTAAGTGTTCGCAATCGCAAATGTAAGTTATAAAAATTATAAGCAAATTATGTGTAACGTGTTGGGAGCGTAAAATAGAGATTCTAAAAAGGTGGTTATACCGCCACCTGTCATGATAGCGGTATAACCAATCTCATTAACGCATGGCATTAAATATTCAGACGAGCTACGTAGAGCGTCGATTCAAGTCTTCTGGTACTGCGATCACCCATCCAACTGCTCGTGACTAATTAAATAAATCCTCCCTACGACAGGTGATGCCTCCTGAGTTCTTCTATGAACTGATAATGAAGAAGAAGAAGAATGTGTATTCCTGAATGTGTGTTAGAAAATATCCTTGTCTAGACGTTTGTCCATGTGCAATGTATGTACCTAAAACGCCCCCACGATACAGATGAAAATCATAGTGTAGATTCTTAAAACAATTAATTTGATAAAATAAAATGTTGCAATTACCGAATTTAATTAATAGAATGCATCAATTGATTGTTTACGAAACCTGCGAAGTCATCGCTTTAATTCAGTAGCCGTTTTTCATCGTGAAAACAAACAACAAATTTTCGTAAATCATTACGCCCGCAAGCTACGGAGTGGACAATTATTTATTTCAACATTTATACAATAGAATTAGTCTGCTGATCAATTTTATCGGAACTTCTATATTATAATAAAATAATACTATCAATTTTATTTAACATATTTTCGTTAACCTTAAATGTAAGATAGTGCTGCTAAGGAGTTGTAATAATAATAATAATTTTCTCCAGACGAAATATCAGTCACGGCGGCCAATTTTAATGGAGACTATCCAACTGCGCAGGATAGGATTACAATGCACTAGTGTGCACAAACACAGGTGCACTCTCTATTCCCTCACTTTTATCGTCCGATGGGGCAAATCGACACAACCATAAAAAGATTAGGCGCAGGATCAACGGCTTTAGGTGCATTCCGAGGCACATAGGTGAAACACCAGTAAGTATAATTACAGATTACAAGGTATTCCATCTTAGTCCTCACAGGTGATTTCGTTGCTTGAAGTTGCCTACAAGTGTCCTCGGACTGATGTTACCACTCACAATCAGTACTTTAAGTACTTTTGTCACGTCCGTCGTATAAAATAAACATAGATAAAGGCAGAGTATTATTTAAATATGATTCTCTTACTTTTACAAAAATATACCTACACAAACAATGCGGGAATTTACTTTTTAAGATTTCCTAAGAGCTCTAGCTAAGCTCTCACCGGGGAAACTGTCACGCGAGGGTTCCGTGATTAATTAATAAACACTAAGTAGAAAAAGATGTATAGATACCACTATATATTTAACTTTAAACATTAACTTCTTCTTTAGCCCTCAAACGTCCACTGCTGGACATTGATCTCTCATATTATAAACTACAGAACATATTTTAATGAGACACAATTAAAGACAGCAAATCAGAATAGGACATAGACTATATCTTTGTGTGTGAAAGTTTTATTCTATCCAAAATTACAGTCTTTTTTTAATCTGTTATGCAATAAAATATTGGTTGGTTATTAATTAAACGCGAATGGATCCGCGAGTAAAAGCTAGTTTATTAAACACGGATAGACAATATTTGGTAGATACGCTTTTTATTCAGTCTAAAAAATTCACGCGAATATTCCTTTTAGCCTAAAAGTTTTAGGACTGCGTTTTAAAAATGTACTATGCTGACATAATAACCGCGAATTAATTGACTCATCAAAGTTAGTCACACATAAAACATGATGGGTGCGCACTGTAATCAACGTTGGGTCACTGTTGTTTAATAATTTTAACGAGCGTCGTTCCCACTGGACAAGAATGGTAAACGACCAAAAACTGTTCCGAATAATTTTTCATTGCGAAAGTTAAACAACTTTGACGTTCTATAACGTGTAGAAATGTTTTAAATAGATACACATAAATAATTTCAGATTATTTTACTTAAATAATGAATTTAATGCAGCATGCGGAGGTCTGTTGTCTGTCTATTGTAATATCAGCATGTGACATGCTGATATTACAATCGACAGATGTGGATTTGACTCAATAGAAAACCGATCAGAACAAAACACACACCCACACATAAACTTATATGTGGTCACCCCGATAGAATACGCGTTGCTCGCGGCTTTACTCGAACGCTTTGCGGAAACATGTACGAGACGAACTATCTAGACCCAAAAGTAAACCTGAAAATGGCAAAAATGAATCAGAACGGGGAAAGATACAGAGATAGGAGTGGGAGCAGGAGCAGTAACATGAATTTATCTCGGTCAGCTCAGCAGCAGAACGCCTGACATTCCGAACTGGTTGTCTTCGTACAATTACAGATTCAGAGTGCGAGCCAGGAAGTGTGTGCCGCCGTGCAACTGGAGGAATATCACAGCACCATCGCAGACGCCACCACCAAAGTTATTGGGAAATATGATGAGGTGCTTAAATTAATAGGATCAGGCGTTACTTTAAGCAAGTCCATTATATGTGTATTAGGTCCTTACATATGAAATTATCGTTTTATCGTACTGACGACTTTGATCTGAAATATCTCCTCTTGGGTTAAGAATTACAAATTCAAATTTAAAATTCATTTAACTGGTATATTTGAGTTTTATCTACAGTCATTCATTTGTTATTTCCTCATTATATTTTTCTTTGGCGTTACTTACCTTGCGTTACTTACGTCACTTACCGCACATTGGAAAATATTAAATATCGGTATATTTACGAGTATGAGTTCTACCGATTTTTTTTTTATAGGATAAGGGCAACAAACGAGAACACAGTCCACCTGATGGTAAGTGGTTACTGCGGCCCATAGACATCTACATCTATCCTCGTTTGCGAATCAAAATGCAGATGCGTTGTCACCCGTAAGGACTAAGATGGAATGCCTCATTTCCAGTAAAAAGGGCCTCCGGCCACCTGCACTCACCAAGCGAAACGCAGAGGTAAACCTCTACTTCACGCTAGTATTCTTTGAGGTCGTGGTACCATCCCGGTTCGAGCCGGCCCATCCGTGCGACAGCAAAAGCTGCCGCGTGGCTCTACCACTGTTAAAACGTGGCACCAGTGCTGCAGAAACAGCCCGAAGGATTAATGATGTGTACGGTGCTGGTGTCGCAAAAGAAAGCACGGTACGTTCTTGGGGTTAAACATTTTTGTTCTGGAAATTTCGACCTTCAGAACCAAACCCGTGTACGGCCGGAGACCAAAGAGGAAAATGAAGAATTAAAGGCTATTGTGGAAGCGGATCCATCACAAAGCACTTCAGAGATAGCTGCAGGGTAAGTGATAAAACTGTATTTTTTATAGGATAAGGGTGACAAACGAGCACACAGTCCACCTGATGGTAAGTGATTGCTGCTGCCCATAGACATCTACATCTATCCTCTATTACAAATCAAAATGTAGATGCGTTGTCACCCGTGAAGAGTAAGATGGAATGCCTCATTTCCAGTAAAAAGGGCCTCCGGCCACCTGCACTCACCAAGCGAAACGTAGAGGTAAACCTCTACTTCACGCTGGTTTTCTGTGAGGTTTATTAATCCACTTGATGCAAATCGGGAAAGTAAAAAACGAAACGAAGTTCTGCTACTCGATACTAGAGGGCGCTGGTGGTAACTAGTGTTGCCATGTACAAAACATTAATAGTGCAACACTGCACCCTCCTAAGACATGCTCGTCCCGAGCATTATTGGCACCATAATAACGCGCCAGCCGATCCACATGGACGATCTCAAGAGTATCTTTGGCACCTTTATGTATCCGGTAAGTTACGTCATTGATCCTTGTCACGATCCGGTACAGTCCGTACCATTTAGCTTGACGGTTAGGAGATTTTCCTTTGCTGTGAACTGGATTGTGTAACCACACTAGTGAACCTTCGTCAAACCCTTTGTTGTTCATTTTACGGTCATACCGTGTTTTCATCTTCTCAGACATTTGCTGGCCTGACTGTCTGACGTGCTCATAAATGTCATTAATTTTGTTCCGCAAGTCATTTGCATAATCGGTTATACTGCGTTGCACGCAATCTTTGAGCTGCGCACGAAAGACGTGTTCCAGGTGAGCGTCGCCATATCTCGCCTCCAATGCCTCAAGGAGCTGCTCGTAAGTCACTTCCTTACCGACAGCTTCCAGAATAGTTAAGGCCTGGTTGCGTAGGCCTAGGGTGACAGCAGTCATGACCCGACTTTATTCCAGCCGTGCGCCGTTATAACAGCCTCGAGGCTTCGAGGAAGAAGTCCCGTCGAACGGAGGCACTTTGAATCCACGTAGCAAAGGTGTTGTAGCTACCACGGGAGCTGTTACTCCATCTCCAAGTTTGAGGTCATCCAGCGTTTTCTTCACTTTTGGCTGACATCACATTGTCAACCCGATTGTATACTTGGTCGATTCGGGTTTTAGCTTCCGACAAGCGGTTGTCATATTGAGCAACCTTATCCTTCACCTTCCTTATCTCTGTCCCGAAGGTAACGTGGAGGTCCTTCATGATAAGTATTTGCTTTTCCTTATCGAGTTTGAGCTGCTCTTCCAACCGACGGCCCTGTTCCTCCTGTTGGCGGGCCTAATCCTCCTGTCCGCGGTGCAGCTGCTCTTCCAACCGACGGGCCTGTTCCTCCTGTTGGTGGGCCTGTTCCCCCTGTCAGCGAGCCTGTTCCTGCAGCATCATCATCAGAGCACCTAAGTCAGGTGCTGCAGATGTAGGAGCTGCTGACGGGCTGGCCTCCGTGGTCAGCAGCTGGCCCTCCGACATTTGCGGCGTTGCATTACCAAATCGTCTCTGGTACGTCTCCAGCTGGCGTTGACTTCGGGTACTGATACCCTCCATGTCGTCCATTGGTAAAATCGACATGATTTGATCTCACTTCTGACACCAACTGTTACGAGCTTGGGGTTCAAGACAACTAAAACTGCCGAGTACATTACCAAAGTTGACACTTTAATTACAGAACACTAATAACAATTTAAAACCACACTAATAACAAAACATAATTGTACTACTGATCACTTTAGTTCGCAGTTATTTCGCTTCGAACTATTCGCTTATATCGCCAATTCAATACTGACTCGGTCATGGTCTGTACCGGCCTTATATAGGGCCTCAGATAGTTTCCAGAACCTTCTACTATAGAAATATCTAGAATGTTCGAGTACATATCGGTCCCGAAATTTCAAGAAGGATCTTGACTCTCCTAGATCTGCTACTCGATACTAGAGGGCGCTGCTGGTAACTAGTGTTGCCATGTATAAGACATTAATAGTGGCGCGCAACAATATTTTATTGATGCACCAGTTATTTAATTAATGTTATATATATTGTCAATATAATTATATTTATTGTCAATATAATTATAAATGTCCTCGATGACATTGTAGGTTTTCTCCCTAACGTCCGTATAAATGACAGCGCAGTTCGTTGTGCGTCGGTTTTGAGACCGGCAGACCCTCAGTGGTCCCAACCTGGGCCAATAGATTTGTTGGGTTCATCTTGTTAGGCGAGATACGAACCCTGCAGCCTGATGGCTTGTCGGCCGCGTCCCCTGTATTTGGGCACAGTTTCTTTGAACCGGTTATATGGTCTCCACCCCTCCGACGGCCGATCCGCTCTCTGTTGTGGGCGTGTCCCTTTCGGACGCCGTCCAGCGGTTCTGGGAAATTGAGGAACCACCACATGCGGCTCGAGTCAACCCTCTGGACCGTGAGTGCGAGTTGTTCTACCAGAACAATACCGCCCGTCGTGTCGACGGTCGTTTCGTCACTCGCTTACCCTTTCTGGACTTACGTCCCCCTTCGGGTCAATCTCGTGCACTAGCCGAGAAGAGGTTGCTTTCCATGGAGCGCCGCATGCGGCGTGACTCAGCCTTTCGCGACAAATATGTCGAGTTCATGCGCGAGTATCAAGAGCTGGGTCACATGTCACCGTCCAACTTCGAATCACGCGTTCACAGGAGCACTACTTCCTCCCTCACCATGCGGTCTTGAGGACCCCTGAGAGTAAGATTCGGGTAGTTTTTGACGGCTCCGCCATCACGTCAAATGGTGTGTCCCTGAACCAGTGTCTTCACTCTGGTCCTAAACAAATCAAGGACATATCCGACATTTTGACCCAATTCCGTCGACACCAAGTGGTTTTTGTAGCCGACATTCGGATGATGTTTCGACATTCAGTGGTCCATCATGATGACCGTCGATATCAGCTGATATTGTGGCGCGAGAAGCCCAGCGATCCGATACAGGCGTTTGAATTGAACACCACCACCAGCCCGTATATCGCCATGCGAACCCTCCTTGAACTCGCTGAGAGAAAACGCCTAAGATACGCTCGGGGAGCTTCTATTTTGGAGACTTCGGTCTACATGGACGACATTTGTACAAGCGCCTCCACCGTCGAGGAGGCTCTTGTCTTGCGAGACGAATTAATTGCCATCCTGAAGTCCGGAGGTTATGGGTGGCGCAAATTGTTGTCGAACTCCCCTCATATTTTGAAGGACCTCCCAAGAGAGGATCAACAATACTCTCATCTATTCGAGCACCCTGAAAATCCTAATTTGTTGACTGTGCTGGGCATTTAATATCAGCCTGTTCAGGATACCTTCACGTATCGAGTAAAACTTGATCCCCCTCCCAAAGAATGGACCAAGCGCTCCGTGCTGTCTACAGTAGCCCGCATCTTCAACCCTAATTGATGGATCACCCCGGTCATTTTTTTGGCTAAGTGCTTTCTTCAAAAGCTCTGGGTATCCAGGTTGGGATGGGACGAGCCTATTAGCGGAACCCTCTTGCGAGAGTGGCTCTCCATGGTCTCCTCCCTTCCGGACATCAACCGGGTCTCCATGCCAGGGTTCTTCCTCCCTCCAGGGAAATGCAGTGCTACCCTACATGGGTTTTGCGACGCCTCTGAGAAAGGCTATGCTGCTGTCATGTATTTGCGGACGGTGAGCTCTTCTGGTCATACTGCAGTCCATCTCATACTTGCGCAAAGCAAGGTTGCTCCCATTAGGTCCCGCTTAACTATCCCTAAATTGGAACTGTCCGGAGCCGCTCTTCTCACGCGACTCCTCAACCACGTTCTCTCGTCTTCGAAGTCTGTAATCGACATTTAGGACGTCTACGCGTGGTCGGACAATGAGATAGTATTTTGTTGGCTCAGAGCTGCACCTCACAATCTTGAGGTCTTTGTGGCGAACCGCGTGTTCGCCACAAAGACCTCAAGTCCAGAGTTCTGAGACTTCTCTAAACTAGAGACATGTCCAAGGGGAGTTGAATCCCGCAAACTGCGCTTCTCGCGGCTGTGAGGCCCCATCGTTGGTTAACCACCCGCTGTGGTAGGGTCTCGATTGGTTATCTAAGTCTCGGTCATTCTGGCCCCAGGGTAATTACTCCGAACCGATTGAATTGCCTGGCCTACGAGCCCGAGTAGGAGTGGGCATGGATAAGCCCATTCGGGATCTCTCTCTTCTGGAACGGTACAGCTCTCGCGATAAGCTCTTAGGAGTGACTGTTTGGTTGCGCCGATTTGTCCGCAATTCGAGAGACCCGTCCAACCGGATCTCTGATTTCGTTTTGTCCGCTAGCGAGCGACGTGAAGCTTTGATGCATTGGACCCGTATGGTCCAAGCGGAACATTTTGAGCCCGTGATTGAAAACTTGAAGCGGGGCTCCGTTGTCAAGGGCGCTCTGGCCCGTCTGAACCTCTTTCTGGACGACGCTGGGATGCTGCGTATTGGTGGACGTTTGAGAAATTCCCAACTGCCGTACGGGTCTCGACACGCGTTACTGCTCCCCAAGGACGGCGCCTTTGTCCGGTTGCTGGTAACGCACCATCATATTAAGAACGCCCACGCTGGGTGTATCGCTCTTTCGGCTAGTCTGCAGCGGGAGTTTTGGATTTTGTCTGGCCGAAGCACCATTCGGAGCGTCATCTTTAAGTGCATATCTTGTTATAAACTGAAGGCCACCATATCGCAGCCTATGATGGGTGACTTGCCACCCGACCGCGTCAGGGCCATCCGACCATTCGCTGGAGTCGAAACAGACTTTGCTAGCCCCTTCCTCGTCAAGTCCTCTAATCTTCGTAACGCGCGTTCACATAAGGCCTATCTTTATGTCTTCGTGTGCCTCTCCACTAAGGCCGTTCACTTAGAACTTGTAAGTGCCCTCAGCACGGAAGGCTCCTTGGCAACGCTGGGCTGTTTCATATCGCGGCGCGGTTTGCCGGACCTGATCCGGTCTGATTGCGGAACGAATTATAAGGGCACAGATAGATATTTGAAAGAGGTCGTCGAATTTCTGTCCAGCAACAGGACTTATTTAGGTAATGCGATGTCCAAGAAGGGCATCCAGTAGAAATTCGACCCTCCGGCTTGTCCCCACTGGGGCGGTATTTTGAGGCGGTGGCTAAGGTTGCAAAAACGCATCTCCGTCGCGTTATTGGTGAAACTATTTTGACATTTGAGGAGCTCGCCACTGTATTCTGTAAAATTGAGGCGATACTCAACTCTCGGCCCCTCTGTGCCCCTCTCGTCCGATCCGAATGATTTGGAGGTTCTAACCTCGGGACACTTCCTGATTGGCCAGCCGCTTAACGCCCTGCCCGAGTACCCCTTCAGGGAAACGAACTCTTCACGGTTGAGCAGGTTTGACCTGCTGCAACAGATGACTCAGAGTTTTTGGCACCGATAGTCTCTGGAGTACCTACATCTTTTACAGCAGCGCATTAAGTGGTCTGACAAGACGGATCCTCCTCGGGTTGGAGACCTCGTGTTGGTTAAAGAACCCAACGCTCTGCCTTTGTTTTGGAGCCGTAGGCGCATAGTTAAGTTGTCCTCTGGATCAGATGGGGTGCCTAGGGTGGCCGAGGTTTTGGTCGGAGATTCGGTCTTGCAACGTGCCGTCGCGACCTTGTCCCGTTTGCCAATCTACTCGCGGATATAATTCCTTATGTTCGGGGCAGGGGTTTGTTTAGGCAAAATTTTAACCATTTGAAAATTGAATTATTAACGCACGCTCGAAGCACCTAGCATCGTAGCAAGGTCACACCGTCCCCCGCCCGCGCGCATTCCATTAGAGCGGTGTCGACGGGACATGTCGAGGCAATTCATTGTAAAAATCTGCCGATCGTAACGGACGGTTGTTTTTTTTGCTTAATTTGCCGCGTAGCGAACGCAGGTGAACTTTGTACCACTGTCGTCGGTCGCGCCACGTGTTGGGTCTTTGCGCGGCTGATTGACTTCCAATCACGCCACGGCCGTAATATTAATAATATAATATATAGTATAAAAATAGTACGTAATAAAAATTACATATAAATTTTTTTTGTTGTTGGCGGGTAGAAAAAAGGGACAACGCCCGCAGTTCTGTTAAGGCTAGGTACTTACCGTAGTTTTGTTAAGGCTAGGTACTTTGATTAGGTCGATTAGGTTATCACGTAATCGGATAATTATCGTTGTCGTATAATTATAGTACATTAATTGTCGAAGGGTCGGTTGTCCGAGCGAGGCATTTTTTGTTAATCGACTGTGGTGTGTACCTTTATTTGTTTTGTAATATATATATACTCGTACTTAATTATGATCTTGTATCGTTCAATACCTAAATTACACCACGGTGGGAGGCGATGTTGCGAGATTTAACCGGTGCGGTTACTTTTTACGTGACCTGCGAGCTTGTGAGAAACCTATTTTAAAACACGAGTGCACATGCTGGGCATAAAAGGCGGTAGATAAAAAAACCCGTAAATGGGTCCTGAAGTACTCTCATTGGATAACAATTAACGAATCTCATAAACGTTAGGCGATAGTCGCAAAGTGTGCGAACAATAAGCGAATGTTGAAGAAAAATTAATTAAAAAAAATTCAAATGTTCTGTCATTTTTGTCTTTTAACTACAAAATGCGTGGTAATGCGTTATTTTAACTGATTTTACTCCACACGCACACATATGTAAGGGTCGATCGGTTGGCAAAAACGTTATGAATTGAATCGCAAACAGAGGAGCGGTCTTCTGCGTAGTTTTTGTCCATAAATCACATTCAATTTGAAATAATTTTAAATAAAAGTAGAAGCTTTATTTACTCGTATTTTAAACAACTGCAATAACGGTGTATCATTAGTTATATATTTCAATTTAAGTTTAAAACTTTTTGAAAAATAATCCTTTATGCAGTTTCTGCACATTGTTATTTGAGCCGAGCACAAGGTTACCAACTCCTAAAATTGAAAATTGGCGAATTATTTTATAGTTGCCGGCGACAATCGTATTCGGCTCTCTAGCGTCATTACGCGCGCATCAGGCTAGTTTTAAAACTTGAGAATTTGATTTCCACGGCTCCATTACCTCACAGTTCATTACCATTAAATCAAGAGTGAAATTCTGAACATAGACCGTCTCCATGGAATACCTCAATGGAGGGATACCACCATAGTTGTGACGCTTGGCAAGCGGGTTGCCAACCACAGTTTATTAATTCAACTGTTTGCTCACGGGATGATATTATATTCTCTGACGTGTCTTACAACACCCACGGGATGATATAGGATAGTGGATATTTTTACACCGGCACTAAAACAGTGCGAACATATTATTTTTAAATATAATAACTTTAATTGTATTTTAACAAAAACGCTATGACAAATATATTGAAATTTATTAAAATGCTAGCTGGCCAGGCAGACGTTGTTCCTGCCTTTTCGACGACCCTTCATATAAAAAATCCTTAAATTTGTAATAAAAAAATATTGAGTGCCACTTATAGATATATAGATAAAAACTATCCTATCTCTCAAGTTGGACCAAACTGCATAGAGTGTGCAAATTTCTATGAAATCATTTCAGTATTTTAGGAGTTCATCGCAGACAAACTACATTATACGTAATTTTTATATATAAAGATAAGAACTACACTTCTACTTTAAAGACACGGATTTATTGTAACTATGTGAGATGAGCACGTTCCCTAATCCGTTACAGAATAGAATCGAAATGGAAGTCGCTAGAAAAATCTATACTTTTCCCGCATGAAGGTGGATTTAAACCGGATGATACAGTTCTACTCAAAATTTTATTAATGTTAGCTGATTTTATTTTAAAATTACATAACCTATGAAATTCAACATTCAGAAAAAATAAAGATAATGGCATACACTGAAACACTATAAGTGCATAGAAATGAGCTATAAAATTAATATGTTTTAAAAATTTAAATATCTATTTTTATCGAGTTAAACAGTAAATGTATGAAAAGTAATTGTAACAGTAGTATTGTTGTCTACAAAAAAAGGGCCGCTAAAGGTAACTAGTACAGAAAACAGACGCAAAAGTTGCTGCTTATGTACCACGTGTGGGAAACAGAAAAAAAAATATTTCTTTAAATAAAAATCGCCCCGATGAGACTGTAAATCTACATGACTGGAGAGAGATTAGGTCCAGAACCAACGGCAGAACGTGCTTTCTAAGGCACGGTAGTGAAACATCGCCATCTTCCTGAATTTGGGTGCTACTGAAAATATCTTGTCATAAAAATCCAATAACTGAGTTTTGGCATGGCCGGGGATTCAAAACCTGATGATGAGAATCACATGATGAGCTGACATGCTAATTACCACTAGACCAACGAGACAGTCCTTTATGTATTGGATAAAATCCATGACGAGAACATATGCTGCCGAGTTCACTTTAGGCTATGTCAGTATAAATGTATATGTAGTTGTAATTGCGGCTAAAGTATGACTGCAGGAGGAATTGATCATCCCAGTCGGAGAAGGCTGCTAGAAAACAAAATGATAAACAAACCTGCGTTTCGTGTAATAAGTGACGAGAACTGAAGACCTATCTTTTTCAGAGGTGTCAGCTAATTTAAAATAAAATTGAATAATTTTTATTCAAAATAGATTAATATGTAGCAGCCAGGCTGATCAGCCTTGAGCCGTAGTAAATAATGTATAACCTGCTGCTACCATAACGCAAAAGGTGAAGGTCTGAAGAAAAAATGTATTTCCTAATTAGGTAAACGACGCAGTGAAGAAACAATGTCAACCAACCTACGATGGACCGTATAAAGTATTAGAGCGAAATAGCAAGACTTTCAAATTACAAATACCCGGAAGAAAATCTACAATTATATCGATCGACCGACTACAGCCTGCCTATATTATTAACGAGGATATTTCAGAGGATTCACCATCATCATCATCATCATCTCAACCACCAACAAGGAAGCTTGAAACCCATCATCTACATCAACCCAGATGAAAACTATTTTAAAAACTACGAGACATGGGCGAGTCGTGAAGCCTCCGGTACGCTTTCGCTAGGGGGAGAGTGGTGTAGCAGCCAGGCTGATCAGCCCTGAGCCGTAGTAAATAATGTTTACCCTGCTGCTACCATAACGCAAAAGGTGAAGGTCTGAAGAAAACATTTATTTCCTAATTACCCCCGGCTAATGAGATACTGCGGGCTGTATATCGATGCGAGATAAATTGACGTATACATTTAACGTTCTAATATAGAAACAAGAAACAGCCGCAGATATCATCAGCACCGCATCGTCTTCACACGCCAGCTATCTTCACGCATCCGTCGAGCATTTTCGAGCCGTTTCTTCAACGCCGCAGCTTCACTTCTTCTTGCTGTTCCATGTGTCCCACGCTGCCGCCGCTCGCCGAATACGCGCGCGCTATTTTCTGTGATGTTAGCGCTGTTAACCTATGCGGTTCTTACAGCTTCATCGGACGCAGGGCTCGCGGCCTGAAAGGCCGCGAGCTATTTAAAAGTGGAAAGGCGATAGTTGGGATGAGGATGAGGATGATGATGGTTTATGATTTGGTATTGTTACCAATCATCATGTCCCCTCCGTAGAGGTTTATTTTGAGCTATCTAACCGCTGTCCGAGGGGGGGATCGCGAACCCCAGCCTCTGACTGCTTAGCTCGTATCGGTCGATGTTCTGGGCGGTGAGAACCGCCCAGGCACGCGGGTGTACGGTGTGTACGCGGTGTGAGTTGGAACGCGTCGTGCCCGCCTACGGGGGCGACGCGCCCCATCCGTTGTCCTATTAGTGTTTGTCCCATTTGGTGTGGGTGTAGTGTCTGTGTGTGATGTGCCTGCGACGTTTGGGTCAACGGGATCGAGCGAGCGCGGTTGCTCTATTAATACGTTACGCGGTCTACGGAGAAACGGCGCGACGTTCGGTATCGGGACGTAGTTGGCTGCGTTTACCACTAGGGGGTTCGGATGAGCTTCAGCGCTATTAAAGTAGCGCTGGGACGCCTCTTTAAAGTATTCGGAGATAGAGGGGAGTTGACAATCACTGTGTAAATCAGAGTTCCGTTGATACCACCGTGCTCCAGTGGCTTTACGGATGAATAAGTTTTGAACTTTCTGTAGTTCGTCTAGGTGGGACTTATATGTGTGCGCGAAGGCTACACTTGCGTAAGACATGATAGGTCTAACGCAGGCTTTGTACAGGTGGAGTTTGTGTCTTAGAGACAGCTTACTCTTACTGTTCACAAGAGGGTGGAGACGGCCAATGACTGACTTGGCTTTGTTGCGGACTATACTAATGTGATTCGCGAAACTCATGCTGGCGTTGAACGTGACGCCCAGATATTTGGCCGAATGTTCCCATGGGATGGGGCGGCCATATAGGGTAATTACCTTCAATCGGTTTTTACGGGACTGTGTTAGATTCCGTTGAAAGAGTATTGCTACACTTTTTTCGGGATTCACATCAATTCTCCATTGGCGGAACCATTCACCTAAGCGATTGGTAGCTTTTTGAAGTTTTGAAGTGAGAATATTCCTATTGTAGTCTGATACAAAGAGAGCCGTATCGTCGGCGAAGAGAGCGGTGTTGACCGCTGGATCTTTTATGATGTCACTCGTAAAAAGTGTAAACAGAATTGGAGACAGGGCGGAGCCTTGTGGGACACCGGCCTTAAGAAAGCGTCCCACGCTGCCGCCGCTCGCCGAATACGCGCGCGCGCCGGTCTGCATCACTTTTATAGCTCCGTCCAGCAACGCAGCTACGAGAAACGATCCACGAGTCTAACGCCGGCAAACGGAGCGCGATATACATATAATAGTTGTACATAATATTTTATTGATTACTCTTTATTGGTCTAAATGTATGTATTGTAATTGGATAAGTAAATATTTTTTTTTACTATTGGTGAACTAAGGACGTAGCTGGACATATAAATATAGGCAGGGTTAACTGGATAAAAGATACACCAGATACACCATTCGCTTGCATGTCAGAAAATAGTTTTATTTCTCCGCTCCTAGAACACTCGGAGTTTGTTAATAGTGGACACTATACACCACTATTACAATTACATAATCCTTACTGAGTATTTTTTTTATTTACCACAAGTTTGGAGAAATCTCTTTCATGGAAAGAACCAGCAAGTAACCAGGCAGGATTATAATTTATAAACATATATAACATTATAATAACTTTGATATGAATTTTAATAGAAACATTGTCACCTCATTCCCAGGGGTTGTTTTCATTAATGTATTCCTTGACATCAAAATAACCCTTTTTGCACAAATTTTCCTTAATAATACTTTTTAACTTATTGATTGACAAACTTTGAACATTTTCTGTCTTTATAACAATATAATTCTTGTAGCATATGCTTATTGCTTTGTTGATTACGTATTGGATTATAATTTGCACACACACTCGTGATACATAACCCTGTCCTACGTCATTAAAGTATAATTTACTCTCTTAGTACTTATTTACCTATTATGGAACACTATTAGGTACTCTTTACCGAAAGTAACAGTAAGAAAAAAAAGTCTTCAGCGCTCAAAACACTTAACACTTAAATACTCAATTAAAGAAATACTTAAAATACAAATATGACGCAATCCAAAACTTTAGGAAAATTACATTTAAAACCTTTCAATACAACCCATGTTGGAAATAAAATCTTCTCTAAGTTTAAGTTGCATAAAGAATATACTTTTGTTTCAAAAGAAAGGGATCAACTTCAGAGAACAGTCGATGAGTTTGACCAATGCAGCAAGGAATATGAGGAATCCCTCAAATTAATTGATGCATTGCAGTTACAGTTAAGTGAGACTAATTGTGCAATTAAAACATTACATAGATAACATGAAAGCATCCCAAACTCAAAGTCTGTTCAATGAGCTCATAGAATGTGAACCTTCTAAAGCATTTCAACCCTTCACAACAATTGATTTGACTGATGATGGTTATGCCACATCAAGAACAGCAGCAAGGACTACCTGCAGTAGAAGAAAATTAAAGAAATATATAAAAAATTAATAAGGAAAACTGCAAAAATTAATTAAAACTAAAATTAATGTTAAAAATTATATAAATGTATACAAAGAAAAGCAAGAACTAATTAATAAACTTAAAATATATTCAATTGAGGTGGAAAATATGAATCACTGTAGTGATATAGAGTGTCTAAATTCAACAATTATATCACTTAAAAACTCCCTACAAAGTGTATCAAATAAATATGCATCGGCTCAAGATGAGATAAAAGAACACATATTGGCCATGAATGATCTGGTAAATGAAAAATGTAAATAAAATGAGAAGCGCTTTGATTCCTTAATAAAACATCAGAGTATCAGCGCTCCATACCAGTATCATTGGGGATAATATGTGTAAATAACAAAGTAAATAGTAAGGACTCATTATTTTCACCTACACTCTATGACAGTGCCATGACAAAGGAAAAAACAATGTTAATATTAAAAAAAAAGTTATTATGTATTGTATAGGCAAAAATTTGGGCATGATGTTAAATTAATGTTTAAAAGGACATGTGATCAGTAATTATTGCATGCCAGCAGCTTCCTTTAGTTATATAATGAATAAAGTTTTAGCTAGTAAAATTTGCCCTAATGGCATATTAATAATTATTTTTGGGAGAAGAGGCATTGTAAACAAAAATCAATTATAAAAATATATTGATAATCTAAATACTTTAAATGTGCATAAAATTGTTTTGTTTACATTGCCTTACATACAGGGTTGGCCGCAGGAAAATAAAATAAGATATGATTTAAATTTATTAATGAATAACTTTTCATGTAATAATAATTTAAACTTGACATTAAATTGTTATTATAATTATAATAATGGAATAAATTTAATAAACATAAATAATTTAATTAAGAAATGTTTGACTAGAGATAGATATTACCAATCTAAACAGCCTGTATATGCGAACTCGACGCGTCAAGCCAGGTAAGCAAAGGACGCACTAAGACCCGAGAGCAAATCGGTTTCTTGACTGTAAAGGGAGCGCGGTTCAATGCGTGCATCACAACATTATGATGTATGACATATAATCATTACGAATAACAATTATTATGATATATTTGTTGATGGCATCAGTATACGGTAAAGCTTATGTTTATGCCGTAAAATATCAATTAAATATTGTCAAATTATTATCAAATAAACAAATTATATATATATATAACATAAGACAGATAGCAAATGTGCTATCTTATTGTTTATATATTAACTCAGCCAAGGACTTGGCTACACAGACATCTGCTTCTTTTAAGCAGTATAATGACTAATGAGTTCTAATAATTTAAATAATTTAAAATGTAGCTTACAAATCTTTAATTGACTCCACAGAGTGATAATGAAAATTACAACTAAATAACACCTGGTGCATTAAAATATACAAGGCATGATAGGCAAAGAGCTAGAAATGAAGTTGTTCTTAAATAGCAACAATATTCATATTTTATGTATTACTGAACATTGGTTAAAAGCTTATAACTTAATGTTTAACTTCAGTAATCACCAGGTGGTTAGTTCTTTCAATAGAGAAACGGTTTTAAGAGGTGGCTCCTTAATATTAGCTAGTAAACTATTATCATGTAAAGATATTGTGAGCCTCTTTGTTAAGCGAACTGTAGAAATGGCATGTGATGAGTTTGAGCACCTCATTGTTGTGAGCGTCTACAGACCCCATGTTCTATATACGATACTTTAGAAAAACTATATGGAGGAAGTTTTTGCTAAGCCTAATAAACAGAATAAATCTGTTGTAATATGTGGAGACTTTAATATCAATCTCCTAGAAGCTTCCTCCATCCATATTAAATTTAGATCATTGTTTAAATCATATGGTCTTTTTAATTTATTTTTAGACTCAACGCGTATTGCTTAATGTAGTGCAACATGTATAGATAACATTTTTACAAATGTGAAGCAACGAACGAAACGAAGTATGAACGAAAGAACATAAATGTATAGTTCAAAAATTAAATTCTGATCACTGTGGACAAGTAGTATCGTTACCTTGTGTTCATAAAAAGCAAGTAAATGAGAAAATTGTGTTTGTTCCAGTAAATGCACGTCGCTCGGAGAAGTTTAGAAGTAACATAGTGAAAAAACTTCCATCACTTTCATACCAAGATGATCCTAATTTTTTGTATGGAAAATTATTTCAGCTTTATTGTAATGAATTTAATAGTAATTTTACTTCTAAAACATTCTCGGAAGTCATTCAATGAATGGGCGACGGTAGGAGGCCATAAGAGCAGACATAGGTTATATGATCTTTATCATTAAAGGTCATATAATCATAGCGTCGAATTTAGGGAATATATAAAAAAATATTAAAAAATATTTAAAAGAGTGTGCTCCATAGCCAAGTCTTTGCATTTGAGCAACAAAATTAAGACGTTTTCCAATAAAATTAAATAACATGGAGTATAATTAATAGCGAAACTGGTAAGATCAACTCTCGCAATTCAAACTACCAGTTAAGTATTAACAACAAATTAACTGAATCAGATCAGGACGTTGCAATGGTGTTTGAGAAATATTTTACTGATATTCCGATATTAACCACTAAGTCACTGAATTCTTCTCCTACCGTCGCAGAATCATTACTTAAAGAAAATGTAAATGCGTTTACAAAGAATTTTACACTTCATTAAGTATCATCAAAAGATATTGTAAAATATTTTAAAACTATTGATGTTAAGAAAACTGCGTATATGTGGAAGATTTCCGTTAAAGTTATTGCGTCTATAATAAATACAATCGCGCTGCATTTAACTATTATTTTTAATATTAGTATCGAATCTGGTGTGTTTTCTGATTTAATGACGCATAGTAAAGTAATACCTTTATTCAAATCTGGTAGTAGATTAGACCCCGCCAATTTTAGACCTATTTCTGTACTATCGACGCTTAGTAAGATTACACACTTATTACACTTAGAATAAATTATTCTTGATCAAATGTTAAATTTCTTTAATATAAATAATTTACACACTTCATAAAAATCAATTTGGTTTTACAAGGGGTCGCTCGACAACTAATGCCGGTGTGGAACTGATTAAATATATCTTTAATTTTTTTTTTATAGGATAAGGGTGACAAACGAGCACACAGTCCACCTGATGGTAAGCGGTTGCTGCGGCCCATAGACATCTACATCTATCCTCTATTACAAATCAAAATGTAGATGCGTTGTCACCCGTGAGGACTAAGATGGAATGCCTCATTTCCAGTAAAAAGGGCCTCTGGCTACCTGCACTCACCAAGCGAAACGCAGAGGTAAACATCTACTTCACGCTGGTTTTCTGTGAGGTCGTGGTACCACCCCGGTTCGAGCCGGCCCATCCGTGCGACAGCAAAAGCTGCCGCCTGGCTCTACCACTGGTTGACGCGTTCCCGCGCAATGCGTGGGAGAATTCACAGGATGCTTTGGGTATATTTTGTGACCTATCCAAGGCCTTCGATTGTGTTCACCATGAAACATTAATCAGCAAATTTCAATACTACGGTGTAAGAAGTGATGAAATGAAATGAAAAAATGAATGTTCCTAAATTAATAATTTCAAATTTAAGTAAGAGAACGCAAAAAGTTGTCATTAAAAGTATGAGCTCTCCCGGGTCGATGGTAAATATGGGCGTGCCTCAAGACTCAATTCTCGGCCTTTTTCTGTTTTTTGTGTACATTAATGACTTACGTTACATAGTAGGGGATAACCATGATATAGTTTTATTTGCAGATGACACTTGTGTAATTTTTTCAAATTAAGTCGACAATTACAAAAATATGATGAAGTAAATAATGCTATATCTAAATTAGTAAATTGGTTCAATGTTAAAAATTTGCATTTAAATGGCACTAAAACGAAATGTATGAAATTCATGACTTCAAATGTCAAACAAATACTAATGTAATTTTAAATGGGGAGAAACCGTGTCGTGTAGATACCGCCATTTTCCTTGGAATCACACTAGACGCGAAGCTTCAATTGAGCACTCATATTTCAAAACTAGCAAGCAGACTTAGTTCTGCAGCATATGCTGTAAAATAGATTAGAAGTCATACCAGTGTTGAAACAGCTAGAATAGTTTACTATAGCTATTTCCATAGCATAATGTTGTATGGTATTTTACTATGGGGACACGCAGCTGACACTGAAATTATATTCGTTTTACAGAAGAGGGCCATAAGAGCAATTTATGATTTAAAGCCTAAAGAGTCGCTGCGACATAAATTTAAGGAATTTAATATATTAACCTTGGCCTCTCAATACATTTATGAAAATGTAATGTACGTACACAAAAATAAAATTAGTTTTACAAAAATAAGTGATATTCATTCTGTAAATACTAGGAACAGACACAAGCTAGTAGTACCAGTTACTCGATTCCATCGAGTCAGTAATTCATTCTTGGGGCGATGTATACGCTTTTACAACAAAATTCCAGAAAATATACAAAATTTGACCTGCTCAAAGTTTAAAAACTTTATTAAACTAAGTTTGTATAAGAAGGGTTATTATAATATTAAAGAATTTATAGATGATAATAACCCCTGGAAATGAGGTAATCGCTACCAACCTATTTCTAATTTGTTGTGTTGTTAATTCATGTAACATACATGATTATAAGCTATTTTTTTTTAAAAGTCCCGCTGGGTTTCTTGCTGGTTCTTCCCAGGACAGAGGTTGTTTTTTCGAACCAGTGTTAATTAAACAAATGTGTGACTTTCAGTAAGTATTGTTTATAATCTATATTGAATAAAAAAGTTTCTGTTTCTGTTTAAATTCAGCGCTAACGCCATTTAGTTGCATATTGCAATAATACTACCCTATACAGAATAATAAATAGACAACTTTACTATTTAGTATATCAATTTTCCACTCTCACTCTTCGAGTTTTTCCAACATAGTTTCTTAGTGAATGCCTACGTAATAAAAGGAAGTTATTGTCCCAATTTGACGCTTTTACGTCCAGTGGATTTAACTCTACGTCTAAATACTAAATTTTTAATCAAAATAACCAAACTTGTTTTGAAACCGTAAGGGTAAATTTTATTGTTTTAAAGGGTTTAATATTTTTGCTCTATACATAATTGAACATTCTCTGAAAATGCCGTCAAACGTCCCGTAATAAAACTTTCATACAAACTGTAACACACTATTTCACCCTTTTAGGGGACAGTTTTTCCAAAGCCCTTTCTTAGTGGATATCTACGTTATAAAAGGTAGCTTCTGTCTAAATTTCAGATTTCCACGTCAAGCAACTTGGGCTGTACGTTGTTAATAGATGAGTCGTTTACTCAGGGCATATTTATATATCATAAAAATGATATAGTAGATAAATATTGAACAGTGACACCTGTCGGTAAATGGTAGAACTAAATATACTGCTAATTAAATTATATTCTATTCGATTTAAATTGTCCATTAAAATGAAATTTTATAATCGCTATTTCAAAACAAAATAAGAAAAGACTTATTTTCTTAACAAATAATTATACAAATTAATATAATGCACTTTATTACTAAATCTAAATTTAATTTATAGATAACCAATGTGTCAGGACGGCATAAGCACCGCGTTGCACTCTTCCCTGCCAAAAAAAAACCCTCGCATCAATAAGAGAATGCCTATAAGCAGCCGTAGGCCATACTTACATATTTTAAGAAAGTTAACATCGATATATAACCTATTCTTTTTTTACTCTTTTTATCTTCTTTAAAAAAAAAACGTTACCCCCACACCAGAATTTTCTCCTGTATCGTGGAGGCAGTTTACAAACATAAATTGCACGAGGACAAATATCCAGACCCCGAGCTATTATTTGTAGGCCATACAAATACTTGTTCCATGCGGGATTCCAACCGGCAGTCGTCAAATTACTATTAAACTATTTGCGTATGAATAATGAGTAATATAAAAATGAGCAGTATAAAACAACCCTCTTTTTTTGTCTTTATCGAATAAAAGTAAGAAAATTACATTGACTGATCTAATATAAACATTGACTGATTTCATATAAACATTGACTGATGCCCCGCCTCCATGAGGAGACGCAACACCGAGCCCAAATCTGCCTTGAAATGAATGGAGCACAATTTGAGCCGCATCTCATAAGACCACGGAGGATTTAAAGCGGTAAGCTGTTTCATAACTAATTCTTTTAAATAACTTAGTACTGAACTAATCTGAATACATACATAACTGAATACATGAGAATAATAAACATACCTACCCGATGAATAAAAACGCATGACTTTAACCTTGGTTACATTTCATTTATGTATTTTGTTATAAGCGGAAAATCGAACCAGTTATTTGGGTTATTTAACCTGTAAATTCGGATTAAAATGGCTACGTGGAGACAAGTACAGAGGCAAAATAGTATGTTAAGTAGATAAGTTAGGTATTTAGACAAGTGTTGTAAATTATTAGGTATTGTGGTATAGCCCGCTAGTTGCGGACCGCGCGAATTTGCGTTCGCGCGTACATTGACCTTTAATCAGCTGATATGAATTCAGTTATTCCACTGCTGGTTTTTTGTTTCAGTATTTTCATGATTTTTTTTATGAAATTATCGTTTCATTTAGCTGTACTAACATGATGGCGCGTGAATAACGCTAATAAAACGTTGTAAAAATATGATTTTTTTTCATCAGGATCAAATTTATTTGTGACCCATGATCAAAGGTATACTTGGTGCTTGTCTTAGTTTTCGGGAGCGTTCCAAAAATACCCTGTATATACTCGTACTTAATTGTGTTCTTGTGTAGTTCAATATCTAAATTACACCACGGTGGGAGGCGATGTTGCGCGATACGAGATAAACGGTGCGGTTACTTTCGTGACCTGCGAGCTTGTGAGAAACCTATTTTAAAACACGAGTGCACATGCTGGGTATAAAAGGCGGTAGATTAAAAAAAAACCGTAAATGGGTCCTGCAGTACTCTCATTGGATAACAATTAACGAATCTCATAAACGTTAGGCGATAGTCGCAAAGTGTGCGAACAATAAGCGAATGTTGAAAAAAAATTAATTAAAAAAAATGCAAATGTTCTGTCATTTTTGTCTTTTTACTTCAAAATGCGTGGTAATGCGTTATTTTAATTGATTTTACTCCACACGCACACATATGTAAGGGTCGATCGGTTGAATTGAATCGTAAACAGAGGAGCGCTCTTCTGCGTAGTTTTTGTCCATAAATCACATTCAATTTGAAATAATTTTAAATAAAAGTAGAAGCTTTATTTACTCGTATTTTCAACAACTGCAACAACGGTGTATCATTAGTTATATATTTCAATTTAAGTTTAAAATTTAGCTACTTTTTGAAAAATAATCCTTTATGCAGTTTCTGCACATTGTTATTTTAGCCGAGCACAAGGTTACCAACTCCTAAAATTGAAAATTGGCGAATTATTTTATAGTTGCCGGCGACAATCGTATTCGGCTCTCTCGCGTCATTACGCATTGTGGCATTTTGACATTGCATTAGGCTAGTTTTAAAACTTGAGAACTTGATTTCCACGACGCCATTACCTCACAGTTCATTACCATTAAATCAAGAGTGAAATTCTGCACATAGACCTCCTCCATGGAATACCTCAATGGAGGGATACCATCATAGTTGTGACGCTTGGCAAGCGGGTTGCCAACCACAGTTTTTTATTCAACTGTTTGCTCACGGGATGATATTATATTCTCTGACGTGTCTTACAACACCCACGGGATGATATAGGATAGTGGATATTTTTACACCGGCACTAAAACAGTGCGAACATATTATTTTTAAATATAATTAACTTTAATTGTATTTTAACAAAAACGCTATGACAAATATATTGAAATTTATTAAAATGCTAGCTGGCCAGGCAGACGTTGTTCCTGCCTTTTCGACAACCCTTCATATAAAAAATCCTTAAATTTGTAATAAAAAAATATTGAGTGCCACTTATCAGGATAAAAACTATCCTATCTCTCAAGTTGGACCAAACTGCATAGAGTGTGCAAATTTCTATGAAATCATTTCAGTATTTTAGGAGTTCATCGCAGACAAACTACATTATACGTAATTTTTATATATAAAGATAAGAACTACACTTCTACTTTAAAGACACGGATTTATTGTAACTATGTGAGATGAGCACGTTCCCTAATCCGTTACAGAATAGAATCGAAATTGAAGTCGCTAGAAAAATCTATACTTTTCCCGCATGAAGGTGGATTTAAACCGGATGATACAGTTCTACTCAAAATTTTATTAATGTTAGCTGATTTTATTTTAAAATTACATAACCTATGAAATTCAACATTCAGAAAAAATAAAGATAATGGCGTACACTGAAACACTATAAGTGCATAGAAATGAGCTATAAAATTAATATGTTTTAAAAATTTCAATATCTATTTTTATCGAGTTAATAAACAGTAAATGTATGAAAAGTAATTGTAACAGTAGTATTGTCGTCTACAAAAAAGGGCCGCTAAAGGTAACTAGTACAGAAAACAGACGCAAAAGTTGCTGCTTATGTACCACGTGTGGGAAACAGAAAAAAAAATATTTCTTTAAATAAAAATCGCCCCGATGAGACGGTAAATCTACATGACTGGAGAGAGATTAGGTCCAGAACCAACGGCAGAACGTGCTTTCTAAGGCACGGTAGTGAAACATCGCCATCTTCCTGACTTTGGGTGCTACTGAAAATATCTTGTCATAAAAATCCAATAACTGAGTTTTGGCATGGCCGGGGATTCAAAACCTGATGATGAGAATCACATGATGAGCTGACATGCTAATTACCACTAGACCAACGAGACAGTCCTTTATGTATTGGATAAAATCTCTGACGAGAACATATGCTGCCGAGTTCACTTTAGGCTATGTCAGTATAAATATATATGTAGTTGTAATTGCAGCTAAAGTATGACTGCAGGAGGAATTGATCATCCCAGTCGGAGAAGGCTGCTAGAAAACAAAATGATAAACAAACCTGCGTTTCGTGTAATAAGTGACGAGAACTGAAGACCTATCTTTTTCAGAGGTGTCAGCTAATTTAAAATAAAATAGAATAATTTTTATTCAAAATAGATTAATATGTAGCAGCCAGGCTGATCAGCCTTGAGCCGTAATAAATAATGTATAACCTGCTGCTACCATAACGCAAAAGGTGAAGGTCTGAAGAAAAAATTTATTTCCTAATTAGGTAAACGACGCAGTGAAGAAACAATGTCAACCAACCTACGATGGACCGTATAAAGTATTAGAGCGAAATAGCAAGACTTTCAAATTACAAATACCCGGAAGAAAATCTACAATTATATCGATCGACCGACTACAGCCTGCCTATATTATTAACGAGGATATTTCAGAGGATTCACCATCATCATCTCAACCACCAACAAGGAAGCTTGAAACCCATCATCTACATCAACCCAGATGAAAACTATTTTAAAAACTACGAGACATGGGCGAGTCGTGAAGCCTCCGGTACGCTTTCGCTAGGGGGAGAGTGGTGTAGCAGCCAGGCTGATCAGCCCTGAGCCGTAGTAAATAATGTTTACCCTGCTGCTACCATAACGCAAAAGGTGAAGGTCTGAAGAAAACATTTATTTCCTAATTACCCCCGGCTAATGAGATACTGCGGGCTGTATATCGATGCGAGATAATTTGACGTATACATTTAACGTTCTAATATAGAAACAAGAAACAGCCGCAGATATCATCAGCACCGCATCGTCTTCACACGCCAGCTATCTTCACGCATCCGTCGAGCATTTTCGAGCCGTTTCTGCAACGCCGCAGCTTCACTTCTTCTTGCTGTTCCGGAGATGTGTCCCACGCTGCCGCCGCTCGCCGAATACGCGCGCGCGCCGGTCTGCATCACTTTTATAGCTCCGTCCAGCAACGCAGCTACGAGAAACGATCCACGAGTCTAATGGCAGCCATACACGATCAAGTCTACCGTCAAGTTTGCAGTACGCTTGAAGCGGCGTCCGGTAAACTTGACGGTGTATGGCTATGGGTGTGCATGACAAGTCTACTTGAAGCAAAAATTGAATTTCGATTCTGCCGACTTGATCAAGCTTGCAGCGTCATGTAAACTTGAACGTGTGTATGAGCGGTCAAGTATGCATGACGTTAGTCGGCTTCGGCAAGCGAAGACGCGCGCACGCGGTATATAGTAGAATACACTGAAGTGTTATGCAATGTATAAATATTTTTTTTTATTTTGTTAAAAAAACTTTACCTACATACTAGGATTTTCTCTTGTATCGTGGAGGCAGTTAACAAACATAAATTGCACGAGGACAAACATCTACACATATACAAATATAAATATTTGTTCCGTGCGGGATTCGAACCCGCGTGCTCAGCGTTGCAACTCATTGCTAAGCCAAAACTTTATTGTTCAATGTGAGCATGGTTAATATGCAACATCGAGGAAAATTAATATTATAACAACGTGAACGTCTTTGAAACACAGATAATTTACCTACTTACCATTTTACGAGTAACCTACTTTAAAAAGGAGGAGGTATTCAATTCGACTGTTTTTTTAATGTGTGTAACGTCAGAACTTTTTTCTAGGTGAATCGATTCTGATGATTCTATTTTATTTGGAAGCTGGTGCTTATAATTCACATCATCACATATAAATTTGATCAAGATCTGACTAATACTTTTGTAATTATCCGTAATAATTCGTATTCGTATTGAAATCGGTTGTACAAAAATTTTAATTTCATTAGTTGTCTCTCTTCCTCTCTTTTAAAAAACATTACTTCCACACTAGGATTTTCTTCTGTATCGCAGGGACAGTTTACATACATAGAACAGACCCAGAACAATTATTTGTAGGTCATACATACAAATATTTGTTACGTCCGGGATTCGAACCCGCGGCTCTTAGCGCTGCAACTCATTACTAAGCCACTGCGCCACGGAGCCGTCACTTGTCTGTTTCACATTTTTTGCTATTTACTATTGAGATAATATTTTTCGTTTCATTAACCAGTTTTTGCAAAGTAATTGCGAGCAATAAGCCTAGGATGGCTAACGCATCGCCGTCCGTCACTAGTGACGCCATGGTTTCAACTGATGCGTCATCATGCAAACTTGACGGCGAACTTGAACGTGTGTGGCCTATATGGATGCACTGCAAACTTGACGCCGCTTCAAGCGCGCTGCAAACTTGACGGTAAACTTGATCGTGTATGGCATCCATAACGCCGGCAAACGGAGCGCGATATACATATAATAGTTGCACATAATATTTTATTGATTACTCTTTATTGGTCAAAATGTATGTATTGTAATTGGATAAGTAAATATTTTTTTTTACTATTGGTGAACTAAGGACGTAGCTGGACATATAAATATAGGCAGGGTTAACTGGATAAAAGATACACCAGATACACCATTCGCTTGCATGTCAGAAAATAGTTTTATTTCTCCGCTCCTAGAACACTCGGAGTTTGTTAATAGTGGACACTATACACCACTATTACAATTACATAATCCTTACTGAGTATTTTTTTATTTACCACAAGTTTGGAGAAATCTCTTTCATGGAAAGAACCAGCAAGTAACCAGGCAGGATTATAGTTTATAAACATATATAACATTATAATAACTTTGATATGAATTTTAATAGAAACATTGTCACCTCATTCCCAGGGGTTGTTTTCATTAATGTATTCCTTGACATCAAAATAACCCTTTTTGCACAAATTTTCCTTAATAATACTTTTTAACTTATTGATTGACAAACTTTGAACATTTTCTGTCTTTATAACAATATAATTCTTGTAGCATATGCTTATTGCTTTGTTGATTACGTATTGGATTATAATTTACACACACACTCGTGATACATAACCCTGTCCTACGTCATTAAAGTATAATTTACTCTCTTAGTACTTATTTACCTATTATGGAACACTATTAGGTACTCTTTACCGAAAGTAACAGTAAGAAAAAAAAGTCTTCAGCGCTCAAAACTCTTAACACTTAAATACTCAATTAAAGAAATACTTAAAATACAAATATGACGCAATCCAAAACTTTAGGAAAATAACATTTTAAACCTTTCAATACAACCCATGTTGGAAATAAAATCTTCTCTAAGTTTAAGTTGCATAAAGAATATACTTTTGTTTCAAAAGAAAGGGATCAACTTCAGAGAACAGTCGATGAGTTTGACCAATGCAGCAAGGAATATGAGGAATCCCTCAAATTAATTGATGCATTGCAGTTACAGTTAAGTGAGACTAATTGTGCAATTAAAACATTACATAGATAACATGAAAGCATCCCAAACTCAAAGTCTGTTCAATGAGCTCATAGAATGTGAACCTTCTAAAGCATTTCAACCCTTCACAACAATTGATTTGACTGATGATGATTATGTCACATCAAGAACAGCAGCAAGGACTACCTGCAGTAGAAGAAAATTAAAGAAATATATAAAAAATTAATAAAGAAAACTGCAAAAATTAATTAAAACTAAAATTAATGTTAAAAATTATATAAATGTATACAAAGAAAAGCAAGAACTAATTAATAAACTTAAAATATATTCAATTGAGGTGGAAAATATGAATCACTGTAGTGATATAGAGTGTCTAAATTCAACAATTATATCACTTAAAAACTCCCTACAAAGTGTATCAAATAAATATGCATCGGCTCAAGATGAGATAAAAGAACACATATTGGCCATGAATGATCTGGTAAATGAAAAATGTAAATAAAATGAGAAGCGCTTTGATTCCTTAATAAAACATCAGAGTATCAGCGCTCCATACCAGTATCATTGGGGACAATATGTGTAAATAACAAAGTAAATAGTAAGGAATCATTATTTTCACCTACACTCTATGACAGTGCCATGACAAAGGAAAAAACAATGTTAATATTAAAAAAAAAGTTATTATGTATTGTATAGGCAAAAATTTGGGCATGATGTTAAATTAATGTTTAAAAGGACATGTGATCAGTAATTATTGCATGCCAGCAGCTTCCTTTAGTTATATAATGAATAAAGTTTTAGCTAGTAAAATTTGCCCTAATGGCATATTAATAATTATTTTTGGGAGAAGAGGCATTGTAAACAAAAATCAATTATAAAAATATATTGATAATCTAAATACTTTAAATGTGCATAAAATTGTTTTGTTTACATTGCCTTACATACAGGGTTGGCCGCAGGAAAATAAAATAAGATATGATTTAAATTTATTAATGAATAACTTTTCATGTAATAATAATTTAAACTTGACATTAAATTGTTATTATAATTATAGTAAAGTAAAGTTGCAGCCTATTTACGTCCCACTGCTGGGCACAGGCCTCCTCTCATTTCTGAGAGGGTTTTAGGGCAAGGAAATGTCCGCCGCGCTGCCCCAATGCGTGTTGGCGAACTTCACATGTCTTTGAAATATTTTTTTTCTCAGACATGCAGGTTTCCTCACGATGTTTTCCTTCACCGCCGAGCACGTGGTAAATCAGCACTTTAAATTGCAATTAACAATTTCATTGGTGCCGGCGGGGATCGAACCCGGGTTGCTCGAGTACTGTGAAGCTTACAGCGAGCGCTAACCATCTGAGCTACCACGGCTCTTTTTTCAATTATAATTATAATAATGGAATAAATTTAATAAACATAAATAATTTAATTAAGAAATGTTTGACTAGAGATAGATATTACCAATCTAAACAGCCTGTATATGCGAACTCGACGCGTCAAGCCAGGTAAGCAAAGGACGCACTAAGACCCGAGAGCAAATCGGTTTCTTGACTGTAAAGGGAGCGCGGTTCAATGCGTGCATCACAACATTATGATGTATGACATATAATCATTACGAATAACAATTATTATGATATATTTGTTTATGGCATCAGTATACGGTAAAGCTTATGTTTATGCCGTAAAATATCAATTAAATATTGTCAAATTATTATCAAATAAACAAATTAAATATATATATATATATATATATATATATATATATATATATATATATATATAACATAAGACAGATAGCAAATGTGCTATCTTATTGTTTATATATTAACTCAGCCAAGGACTTGGCTACACAGACATCTGCTTCTTTTAAGCAGTATAATGACTAATGAGTTCTAATAATTTAAATAATTTAAAATGTAGCTTACAAATCTTTAATTGACTCCACAGAGTGATAATGAAAATTACAACTAAATAACACCTGGTGCATTAAAATATACAAGGCATGATAGGCAAAGAGCTAGAAATGAAGTTGTTCTTAAATAGCAACAATATTCATATTTTATGTATTACTGAACATTGGTTAAAAGCTTATAACTTAATGTTTAACTTCAGTAATCACCAGGTGGTTAGTTCTTTCAATAGAGAAACGGTTTTAAGAGGTGGCTCCTTAATATTAGCTAGTAAACTATTATCATGTAAAGATATTGTGAGCCTCTTTGTTAAGCGAACTGTAGAAATGGCATGTGATGAGTTTGAGCACCTCATTGTTGTGAGCGTCTACAGACCCCATGTTCTATATACGATACTTTAGAAAAAAATATGGAGGAAGTTTTTGCTAAGCTTAATAAACAGAATAAATCTGTTGTAATATGTGGAGACTTTAATATCAATCTCCTAGAAGCTTCCTCCATCCATATTAAATTTAGATCATTGTTTAAATCATATGGTCTTTTTAATTTATTTTTAGACTCAACGCGTATTGCTTAATGTAGTGCAACATGTATAGATAACATTTTTACAAATGTGAAGCAACGAACGAAACGAAGTATGAACGAAAGAACATAAATGTATAGTTCAAAAATTAAGTTCTGATCACTGTGGACAAGTAGTATCGTTACCTTATGTTCATAAAAAGCAAGTAAATGAGAAAATTGTGTTTGTTCCAGTAAATGCACGTCGCTCGGAGAAGTTTAGAAGTAACATAGTGAAAAAACTTCCATCACTTTCATACCAAGATGATCCTAATTTTTTGTATGGAAAATTATTTCAGCTTTATTGTAATGAATTTAATAGTAATTTTACTTCTAAAACATTCTTGGAAGTCATTCAATGAATGGGCGACGGTAGGAGGCCATAAGAGCAGACATAGGTTATATGATCTTTATCATTAAAGGTCATATTATCATAGCGTCGAATTTAGGGAATATATAAAAAAATATTAAAAAATATTTAAAAGAGTGTCCTCCATAGCCAAGTCTTTGCATTTGAGCAACAAAATTAAGACGTTTTCCAATAAAATTAAAATGACATGGAGTATAATTAATAGCGAAACTGGTAAGATCAACTCTCGCAATTCAAACTACCAGTTAAGTATTAACAACAAATTAACTGAATCAGATCAGGACGTTCCAATGGTGTTTGAGAAATATTTTACTGATATTCCGATATTAACCACTAAGTCACTGAATTCTTCTCCTACCGTCGCAGAATCATTACTTAAAGAAAATGTAAATGCGTTTACAAAGAATTTTACACTTCATTAAGTATCATCAAAAGATATTGTAAAATATTTTAAAACTATTGATGTTAAGAAAACTGCGTATATGTGGAAGATTTCCGTTAAAGTTATTGCGTCTATAATAGATACAATCGCGCTGCATTTAACTATTATTTTTAATATTAGTATGGAATCTGATGTGTTTTCTGATTTAATGACGCATAGTAAAGTAATACCTTATTCAAATCTGGTAGTAGATTAGACCCCGCCAATTTTAGACCTATTTCTGTACTATCGACGCTTAGTAAGATTACACATTTATTACACTTAGAATAAATTATTCTTGATCAAATGTTAAATTTCTTTAATATAAATAATTAACACACTTCATAAAAATCAATTTGGTTTTACAAGGGGTCGCTCGACAACTAATGCCGGTGTTGAACTGATTAAATATATCTTTAATGCGTGGGAGAATTCACAGGAGGCTTTGGGTATATTTTGTGACCTATCCAAGGCCTTCGATTGTGGTCACCATGAAACATTAATCAGCAAATTTCAATACTACGGTGTAAGAAGTGATGAAATGAAATGAAAAAAATGAATGTTCCTAAATTAATTATTTCAAATTTAAGTAAGAAAACGCAAAAAGTTGTCATTAAAAGTATGAGCTCTCCCGGGTCGATGGTAAATATGGGCGTGCCTCAAGACTCAATTCTCGGCCTTTTTCTGTTTTTTGTGTACATTAATGACTTACCTTACATAGTAGGGGATAACCATGATATAGTTTTATTTGCAGATGACACTTGTTTAATTTTTCAAATTAAGTCGACAATTACAAAAATATGATGAAGTAACTAATGCTATATCTAAATTAGTAAATTGGTTCAATGTTAAAAATTTGCATTTAAATGGCACTAAAACGAAATTTATGAAATTCATGACTTCAAATGTCAAACAAATACTAATGTAATTTTAAATGGGGAGAAACCGTGTCTTGTAGATACCGCCATTTTCCTTGGAATCACACTAGACGCGAAGCTTCAATTGAGCACTCATATTTCAAAACTAGCAAGCAGACTTAGTTCTGCAGCATATGCTGTAAAATAGATTAGAAGTCATACCAGTGTTGAAACAGCTAGAATAGTTTACTATAGCTATTTCCATAGCATAATGTTGTATGGTATTTTACTATGGGGACACGCAGCTGACACTGAAATTATATTCGTTTTACAGAAGCGGGCCATAAGAGCAATTTATGATTTAAAGCCTAAAGAGTCGCTGCGACATAAATTTAAGGAAATTAATATATTAACCTTGGCCTCTCAATACATTTATGAAAATGTAATGTACGTACACAAAAACAAAAGTAGTTTTACAAAAATAAGTGATATTCATTCTGTAAATACTAGGAACAGACACAAGCTAGTAGTACCAGTTACTCGATTCCATCGAGTCAGTAATTCATTCTTGGGGCGATGTATACGCTTTTACAACAAAATTCCAGAAAATATACAAAATTTGACCTGCTCAAAGTTTAAAAACTTTATTAAACTAAGTTTGTATAAGAAGGGTTATTATAATATTAAAGAATTTATAGATGATAATAACCCCTGGAAATGAGGTAATCGCTACCAACCTATTTCTAATTTGTTGTGTTGTTAATTCGTGTAACATACATGATTATAAGCTATTTTTTTTTAAAAGTCCCGCTGGGTTTCTTGCTGGTTCTTCCCAGGACAGAGGTTGTTTTTTCGAACCAGTGTTAATTAAACAAATGTGTGACTTTCAATAAGTATTGTTTATAATCTATATTGAATAAAAAAGTTTCTGTTTCTGTTTAAATTCAGCGCTAACGCCATTTAGTTGCATATTGCAATAATACTACCCTATACAGAATAATAAATAGACAACTTTACTATTTAGTATATCAATTTTCCACTCTCACTCTTCGAGTTTTTCCAACATAGTTTCTTAGTGAATGCCTACGTAATAATAGGAAGTTATTGTCCCAATTTGACGCTTTTACGTCCAGTGGATTTAACTCTACGTCTAAATACTAAATTTTTAATCAAAATAACCAAACTTGTTTTGAAACCGTAAGGGTAAATTTTATTGTTTTAAAGGGTTTAATATTTTTGCTCTATACATAATTGAACATCCTCTGAAAATGCCGTCAAACGTCCCGTAATAAAACTTTCATACAAACTGTAACACACTATTTCACCCTTTTAGGGGACAGTTTTTCCAAAGCCCTTTCTTAGTGGATATCTACGTCATAAAAGGTAGCTTCTGTCTAAATTTCAGATTTCCACGTCAAGCAACTTGGGCTGTACGTTGTTAATAGATGAGTCGTTTACTCAGGGCATATTTATATATCATAAAAATGATATAGTAGATAAATATTGAACAGTGACACCTGTCGGTAAATGGTAGAACTAAATATACTGCTAATTAAATTATATTCTATTCGATTTAAATTGTCCATTAAAATGAAATTTTATAATCGCTATTTCAAAACAAAATAAGAAAAGACTTATTTTCTTAACAAATAATTATACAAATTAATATAATGCACTTTATTACTAAATCTAAATTTAATTTATAGATAACCAATGCGTCAGGACGGCATAAGCACCGCGTTGCACTCTTCCCCGCCAAAAAAAAACCCTCGCATCAATAAGAGAATGCCTATAAGCAGCCGTAGGCCATACTTACATATTTTAAGAAAGTTAACATCGATATATGACCTATTCTTTTTTTACTCTTTTTATCTTCTTTAAAAAAAAACGTTACCCCCACACTAGAATTTTCTCCTGTATCGTGGAGGCAGTTTACAAACATAAATTGCACGAGGACAAATATCCAGACCCCGAGCTATTATTTGTAGGCCATACAAATACTTGTTCCATGCGGGATTCCAACCGGCAGTCGTCAAATTACTATTAAACTATTTGCGTATGAATAATGAGTAATATAAAAATGAGCAGTATAAAACAACCCTCTTTTTTCGTCTTTATCGAATAAAAGTAAGAAAATTACATTGACTGATCTAATATCAACATTGACTGATTTCATATAAACATTGACTGATTTCATATAAACATTGCGTTGAAAGCAGCATCTATTAGAAATGTGTCTTATATTATAACTTGCGTAAAACAAAAAATACCGTGCTTTAAAATACGTATCTAGATGAAATTATAATAATTATTTGATTGTTACACTTAAATAAAACTATTATATTTAGAAAATTAAAGGGTACGAATAATATAAAAGCAACTCAAAATTGAATAATGTAATTTTTCAATCTCACGACGAATGTAAATTTTAAAACTTTTTGTAACCGCAAAAGGGAATATTATGCCTACTTCCCAGCTCTTATGATAGACAACGTGATGATATATATTTACTCTAACGGGTTATTCCCTACGTATCACTGTAGTGAAAGTCCCATCCAGAGATGCATGTGCATGTATGACTTAATACATTTCCAAAAAAAATGTATTCGCATCTCTATCGATATTATAATATAGCCCAATTCCAATTTCAAAAAAATATTTAATGTGTAATATAATTATCGGTCATTATTTGTTTAGCGGTCTTAATCAGACCACTGCAAAAGTATAATGTTACAGTAAAAAAATAAATACTGAAAAGTCCGTTATAAACCGTCTGAAATTAAAAAAAAGATGCATTATAATGTTGAGTTGGATTGATAACTACTTTTAATTACGTTCTACAATCTATATAATTATAAAATTATTTCGTTTGTATTCTATGCGTCCACAAAGGCTTTAAAAAAAGGAATTACAACGTATGATGGGCAATGTAAAGGGAATGCCGGGGAAAGCCAGTATATTTTTATATATCATATATTTTTATTTTTTTAGGCAACCTATACCTACCTCCCTTGAAGATGATTTTCATCATCACCGAACACGTGTAAAATCAGCATGGAAAATATTTACAAATAAAATTTCATGGTACCCCGCGAGTTTTGTTTGTTAATTGCCTTAAAATAAAAAAAAATAACTAAGTCTTCATATTCCAGTTGGATCAGGAGCTTGCTGTGTAGACTTACTTGGGGAAGGCATACTGGCGTATGTTAAGCAGTGTACTTGTGAAGCTATGTAATGTCGTTGATGATGAAGATAGTATAATAGTCCAAGGGGAATGTTATGCATTCAACTCCTTTATTATAGTGAACAATTTCCATAATCGGCATATCCATAATCATTTTTACGTGGTAGTAATATAGTTGTAGTACGAATGGGTCGGCTCGACCGGGGAAGGACCACGCTCTCACAGAATACCAGCGTAAAATAGCAGCTTAAAGCTGCTGTGTTTCGTATGGTGAGTGTAGAGAACCGGAGACCCTTTTTACTGGAAATGAGGCATTCTATCATAGTCTTAACGGGTGACAACGCATATGCATTTTGATTTGTCATCAAGGATATATGTAGATTTCTATGGGCCGCAAACCACTTACTATCAGGTGGACTGTGTGCTCGTTTGTCACCTATATCCTGTAAAAAATATCCGATAATAATAAGAAAACTTATGAATACAGTTCCAGATATCTTTGATCCCTTCACAAATCTGGGTATTTTACATCTGGCATATGCGAGACGGTATATTGCCACGACACAAACACCCCAACCACATACGGTAATATAATATACGAAGTCCTATACAAGCTTACAACTTCGATAATTTTTTTATAGAATTAGGGTGACAAACGAGCACACACTCCACCTGATGGTAAGTGGTTACTGTAGCCCATAGACATCTACATCTATCCTCGATTACGAATCAAAATCTTGATGCGTTGTCACCCGTGAGGACTAAGATGAAATGCCTCGTTTCCAGTAAAAAAGGGGCTCCGGTTCTCTAGACTCACCATACGAAACACAGCAGCGTTATGCTGCTATTCTTTAAGAGCGCCGTCTTTCCCCGGTCGAGCTGACCCATTCATGTTACAACTATACAAGTAATATAGCTGCAGCATGGCTCTACCACGTATCTTTTGTTGTCATTGAATTTGACAAGGGAAACTTCGTTATCACAATTACTTCCCCCTGTTAAATAAATTACTCGAAATACGTATTCCAATGTGCCGTGAAAACATAATTTGTCCCAAGTCCTTATCCCGGATTTAGTAAAAATCCGGGCTTAAGCTTATCAGCGGTAAAGACTGCGTTAACTTTTATCACCAACTAACGTTGTGCTTGTCTTGACTAAAGGCCACTTTATTTAAAGTGAATTTTCAGTAGATAAATCTACATATTTTTAAGCACATGCCAATTTTTTTATGAAACAAAGTGACAAACAAAGTTTAAATTCACCTGATATTAGGTGTTGCTGTGTTTCGCATGATGAGTGTAAACAATCCGAGACCCTTTTTACTGGAAGCGAGGCATTCCATTTTAATACTCAGGAGTGACAACGCATCTGTATTTTTATTCCGAATCGTGGATAGATCTAGATGTATATTGGTCACAGCATCCACTTACCATCGGGTGGACTGCGTGCTTGTTTGTCACCTTTACTCTGTAAAAATGTGGGGCCAAGGGTGCTTTATACACTTTCAGTGTAATATTATGTCCGTATTTTTAACGCACTCTACGTTGAGTAGCATCCGCTATCAATATAATTCGCTATTATAATAAGGTCCGACAATCACGTCAGCTTTAATGACCACAGAGTAATTAATAGTGGAAACGATTTTATATTTGTAAAATACTCAGTGAGCATTAGATCTGACGCGCGCAGAATACTGATGCCGGTTGTCGGAATTTGATGTATTTATATGCGTGTTTCTGTGTGGAGAAATGTTGATTTCGATACCTACACTTATCCTTTGAAATTCAAGTCTCAACCCACCAGGAAGTCAATTTCAATCTATACACGATATAGTATTAACTGCTGATGATACTTCGATGATTTTCCGATCAAAAGGCTATTATTAAAATGTGACGAATTGAATAATACTATATCAAAAGTAGTACACTGGTTTAACGTCGATAACTTTATTTTGAACGCTAATAAAACGAAATGTATTAAATTTACTACAACTAATGTTTAAAAGGTGAATACCAGTGTGCTTTTAAGGGGGGAGGAGCTAGGTCTTGTTGAATCTGCTGTTTTTCTGGTTATTACAGTTGACGCGAAGCTTCATTGGGGCCCTCATATATCTAATCTAGCTTGCAAACTTAGTTCTCCAGCATATGCTGTGACAAATATTAGATGCCTTACATGTGTTGAAACAGCGAGATTAGTTTATTTTAGTTATTTACATAGCATAATGTCATATGGAATCTTGCTATGGGGTAATGCGACTGATATTGCAACTATCTCTGTTTTGCAAAAGAGAGCCATAAGAGCAATTTATAACCTAGATCCGAAGGAATCCCTTCGAGAAAAATTTAAAGAAATTAACTATAATATATTAACTTTGGCCCCTCCACATATTTACGAGAACTTATTGTATGTACACAAAAACAAAAATAGTTTAATTAAAAATAGACATGTACAATCTGTAAATACTAGGAACAAGCACAAGTTAGTTATACAAGTTACTCCAGTCCAAAGGGTCAGTTATTCCTTCATGGGACAATGTATACGCTTTTACAAAAAAGTCCCAGAAAATATGCAGACCTTTTCTATCAAAAGCTTTAAGTTATTTATTGAGCAAAAATTGTCTAGTATAAAAAAAATTGTCATCACCCCTGGAAATGATGTGACCACTACCATGTTGTTTCTAAATATAACAGCATTGTAGTGATCAAAATAATTCTATAAAATATTACATTGCAAATTGTGCTTTTTCAAAAAAATAGTCCCGCTGGGTTTTTTACTGGTTCTTCATAAGACAGAGGTTTTTTTTGCGAACCAGTGGTAAAAGAAAAAATGACTTTCAATAATTATTATGTACTATAATAAATATAATAAAATTCTACAATACTAAAAACTATAATAATAATAAAAAAAACTAAAACTAGAAACTTAAATATCATATAGTCCTACTCCCCGCGGTATCGTGCCAAGAACGCTGGCTGCGTTTCCCCGCTGAATGGCTATACTTAGCCTTTGAGCGAGGCTATAATCTATATTGAATAAAAATTATTCTATTCGATTATAAAACAGAGAAGAAAGCGATTTTATAAAAACAAGTTGTTTGGTTTTTTGAAACTATAGAAACTCGCCGAAAATATTTAACCAGAAAATGCGGATCAACGGGAATATTATATTAAGTAATTAAATATTATTTAATTAAATAATTAACACGTATGATAATGTTTCGTATAATTTTTGATTTTAGGCATAGGACATTTGGGAACTGGAATGTGAATAGACCTTATTCACAGGTCAATAATACTATACAGAATCGTGGCTAATTTAGAAAATGCAAACGATATATTAAGTCTAAATTATATAATTAGCATTTCAGTGGGAGAAAATTAGATCAAAGACTACAAACTTTTAATAATTTTTCTTTCTTATATATTAATATTTTTAACGGCCATTAGTTGTCCTGTAAGCCATTTAAAGGTTATCCATTAATTACCGGACAACCTATATATGGGAAATAAATCATGTTTCTACTTAATAATTGTAAATAAAAGTAAGTTCTTATAATTACACTTGACAATTAGTGAGTGAAACGAAAATACTATTCAAGTTAATTATCGTTACAAATAATTTTGTCTTTAAAAATAGTGGTGACAAATGGCCTATACGAATATGGCACACTGCTGTTCATGGGCTCTTTTAACCAACTTTTATCACAGACGGCCACAGTTGCTTTGCCAACCCCGAGGGTTAGCTCACAAGTTGTTCATATTATACTGGCTCTCTTTTATCCTTCAAACCGTAACTTAGTAGGAGAAACTGAAGTCGTTCATAGGGCTCCGCTACAGATTAGTAGCGTTATTGTTCTTTTTTTATAGGATAAGGGTGAAAAACGAGCACACAGTCCACCTGATGGTAAGTGGTTGCTGCGGCCCATAGACATCTACATCTATCCTCTATTACAAATCAAAATGCAGATGCGTTTTCACCCGTGAGGACTAGTATGGAATGCCTCATTTCTAGTAAAAAGGGCCTCCGGCCACCTGCACTCACCAAGCGAAACGCGGAGGTAAACCTCTACTTCACGCTGGTATTCTGTGAGGTCGTGGTACCACCCCGGTTCAAGCCGGCCCATCCGTGCGACAGCAAAAGCAGCCGCCTGGCTCTACCACTGTTTGGTTCTTTATGAGTCATTGTATTCGTCTAAAGTATAAAAACATTTTATTGTCAGCCATTTAGAGGGTTTCCTAATCCTACATAATAAAATCCTAATAAAAAGCAAATGCCGACCTCAAAAAGCTAAAATTAATAAAATAATTTCCACATAAAAGTTTCTGAAGTCGGGGCTTTAACTCGTCAATACAATATATTTTAGCAGCGTTTTAGTTCTACGAAATTGGATTTTACGTTTTATTAAATGTCATTGTTTTAGTTTCAAGATTTACTTTTATTTTATTTTTTATGAAATTATATTTGAATTTAATTTTTTTATTACACACTGTATTTAACTTATTATATAAATTTATTTATTTTGTCTCTAACAATACAATCCCATATATAAGATTTGCTTACTGATGCACAGAGATAAAAATAAATTCTTAATACGTTTATAAATTGTGGATTACAACCTACGCAAAAATACTTGAATTGACGTGAATGTTCATTCGAAGCTTAGTTCTACTTTGATTTCCTATAGAACCGGATATACACTACTCAAAGCTCTCTCAAAGCTGTAATGAATTGCTCGTATGTGTACGTCAGACTACGCGCACTAGCAAATACTAACATTTGATTTACTCGTAGATGCGAAGGATGTTTGAATCGCTAGAATCCAATAGTCACAACGCAATTATTCAGTTCCCCCAAGATGTGTTCTTTTATATTAACAATTCTAATTTTAAAACTAATGAACTGAAAACAAGTTTTGTTAAATGATACAAATAATTTTAAATTTCCATTATACTTACGTCGATGCCTGACTTATAGCATGGATTTTTGTATCTAACTAGCATTAACCAGCGGCTCCGCACGCATTTAATTAAAAATCGACGAATTTTTAGTGTGAAATTTATTAAACAGACTATATAAAAGGATATACCAAAACTTTTTATACAGAAAATTTAGCTTAGGTCCTATTTTGGTTAATAAGTCTTTATAGACTATTAATAATTATTTATTACCTATGTTTCATCAAATTTTCTTCAGCAGTTTTTACCTTAATAAGCAACAAACATGCAAACTGTCATATTTATAAAATTAGTAGAACAAATATCGCGTCTAGTCGCAGTTTTATACGTGTTAAAGCAATGCTGCAGCTATATTACTGGTATAGTAGTAGCACGAATGAGTCGGCTCGACCGGGGAAGGACCACGCTCTCATAGCATACCAGCTTAAAATAGCAGCATAACGCTCTTGTGTTTCGTATGGTGAGTGTAGAGAATCGGAGACCCTGTTTTACTGGAAACGAGGCATTCCATCTTATTCCTCACGGGTGACAACGCATCGGCATTTTAATTCGTAATCGAGGATTAATGTAGATTTCTATGTGCCACAGCAACCACTTATCATCAGGTGGACTCTGTGCTCGTTTGTCACGCTCATTCTATAAAAAAGCGTTTTATATGAAAAAATAAGGTGTGTTACAATGTGTTTTCCTGCAAATCTATGGCATAGTATATTTAAATGATACAGGGTTATTTTGCAATAACCGGCCCAAGAAGGATGCCCATTTTTCACCTGACTATGTATAGCAATGAAATCTTAAAATTCAGCTAATTGAATTCTAAATTAAATACGCGTATAACTATGTTAAAAGAAACGCTGGAGAAAAATATTTTTAATATTTATTTATGATCATTCTACGGCAAGGGTAAACTTATTACCACTATATTTTGAACGTATCTCAACTACCCTTTTTCTAGCACGTTCCATTTCACATACTGCTACTTGACTCAATTGAACTCGGTTTCTTAGTTTTAAACATTATTCATATTTAATCACTAAGTATTTCTTTCCTACTTTTTTTATTTTAAGATTAATTAAAAATAATATAATAATTAAATAAATTAATCATGCAGTATGTCATTGAGTGCACACGAGTGAAACGGATTTTTTTGACATTTTGACAATTCTACGATTGGCATCGGCGCATCAAGGAGATTGTAAAATATATATATTATAACCTCCTTGTGGCGCATAAACGTAGTGATTATATTCTCTTTGTCGGCGTAGTCCTTCGTTGTTGCCAAAGAGAATATAATCACTTGTTGTGTTTGCGTCTCATTGTGTATTGTGTCATTTTGTATGTTTTTCATAAATCATATAGAATAGAAATATTTAGGTATACACAAGATTTTTCTCAGTATAATCTCAGAGGAAGTGGTGATAGAACATTAATAAAAGATAGAAAAATTAAGTATTTGGTAACGGCAAATCTTAACCTAAAGAGTAACATTAATATTTTTGGGTTTCGTAGCGTTTAAATCGTAAAAATGACTACATGACATTATTTTGTAAACTTACAGGAAGTTTTTGTACTATACCTTATAAGTATACATAAACTTTTACCATCAGGTTTTTAAATGTATGAAAAGTGGGCATGGTTCTTTGAAGAGAAAGTTTAGAATAACTAATATAGGCAAATGATAAATAAAAATTAAATAAAAACAATCTCATGCAGTCTGTTCTTTTTATCTGTCAAATTCAAAATACATGGTAACGCATTATTTTTACTGATATTATTGCGCACGTACACATTCGTAACGATCGATCGGTAGGCAAAAACGTTTATGCCCATAAATCACATTTAATTTGGGATAATTTCAAATAAAAGTAAAAGCCTTATTTACTCGTGTGTTCAAAAACTGAAATAACGGTATTCATTATTTATATATTTGAACATAACTTTAAAATTTGGCTATTATCCGAAAAATAACTCTGCATATATATATATATATATATATATATATATATATATATATATATATATATATATATATATATATATATAAATACATACTGCATATATATAGACATACCTCAAAACCTTAAAACGAAATTGTACAACCAGTGCGTGTTGCCAGTGATGACTTACGGAACTGAGACGTGGTCCTTCACAGCTGGCCGTATGAGGAAGCTCAAGGTCGCTCAGCGAGCTATGGAGAGGGCTATGCTCGGAGTTTCTCTGCGTGATAAAGTCAGAAATGAGGATATCCGCAGTAGAACCAGAGTGACCGACATAGCCCAACGGATTAGTAAGCTGAAGTGGCAATGGGCCGGCCATATAGCTCGAAGAACTGACAACCGATGGGTAAGAAAGGTTCTCGAGTGGCAGCCTCGTACCGGTAGGCGAAGTGTAGGGCGACCCCCCACGAGATGGAGTGACGACCTGGTAAGACATGCAGGAAGTCGATGGATGCAGGTGGCTCAGGACCGTGCTTTGTGGCATTCCTTGGGGGAAGCCTATGTTCAGCAGTGGACTTATGAAAGGCTGTAATCATAATGATGATATATATATAACTTATATTTCCCTCCATATATAATCAATACTAAAGTCACCTATGATAATGTTCTATGTTCACTTATTATTTTTCTCTTCGTCACATTTGTGTTGTGGTCACAAATTCGACTGTCGATCATGTGGTTTCATATTCGAAGCACGGTTTAGGCGAAAATCAGTTATTTTATCTTTTTGTCAAGAAATTCTCAACAGTCCCGAGTCAGGAAGTTGGTGGTGCATCAAGCCCGTGCCTAGAAAAGCAAGTAAAATCGTTTGTCCCGTGCCTAATCTAGTCACTCCATATAATAAGATAAAACATCCTTTATATAAATCTTTATCCTCCGAAGGTTTCCCAGTGACTATGTAATTTATGAGTAGATCAGCACTTAAATCTTTTTCAGATTGAACATGCGTAAATTTGTTTTTATATTGCCACAGCAGCCGCAAGGAAACTAAGTTCGGTAATTCACGCCGGGATAACTTCTTACCTTATATAAAACACAAATTCAGTCATTCATAGAGAGCTGCTGTCACAGTAATTGGTGGTGTAAAATGCGACTCAGCTGCCTTGGACACAGTGGAGAGACGTCTTAGCACTGCTTATTCGTAACCTTGCTTTTGTTGAAATCAATTTATTCAGCTTTGAGCACAGGCGCAGAGCAGCCAGCTTTTTTTTCTTTTTATAGGATAGGAAGACAAATGAGCAGACAGTTCATCTGATAGTAAGAGGTTGCTATGACCCATATACATCTGCATCTATTCTCAATAAAGAATCAAAATGTAGATGCGTTGTCACTTGTGAGGTCTAAAATGGAATGCCCATTTTCCAGTAAAATGGGTCTTCGGTTTTCTCACCATACAAAACACAGCAGCATTAAGCTGTTATTTTACGCTGGTATTCTGTCAGAGCGTGGTCCTTCTCCGGTCGAGCCGACTCATTCGTGTTACAACTATACTACTAATATAACTGCAGCATGGCTCTACCACGCACAAAATGCTTCAAGGTATTCCATAGAATGCATTTGTGAGATTTTGTGGAGGAATTACCTGTCTCGATTCTTGTCTCCCTTCCCTTTTTCACCATCGGATAACCAGGTGAACTGTTGTGTTGTCGACATGCCTTTTTTTTAAAAAGGCATATCGACAACAGAGGTTGTTGACATCCCTTACTATAGAATCAAAAGGTTTTCTTCGTCGTTCATATTACATGCAGCAAGTTATAGTAACCAAGCTCATACTTTTAGTAAATTTGTTATTATGTCAAAAAAGTTTGACGACATGACCCTAGATAGATTAAAAGATATTATTTAATTCGTATTTTGAAAAATCTTTTGGCTTTGTGTAGTTACACCAAAATTGCACTGCCACGTCGATATGTAGCAATAATCGAATACGATAAATTTGTGTGTCTACTGATTACTGTAACGATGCGTAAATCCCAGCGAAATAATGGTTTCCATTTGACTTAATCTTACTAAACACAGATAACAAAAAATAAAACAAATAGCAAGAAGATATACGTAGGGAGATAATGGCGGAATAAATATGTATCTCATTTTTCGCACTGGCAACAAAACAATGGCGTGGATGAAATACCAGACGAAAATAAAAAATGAAACTAAGAGGAAAAGATTTTATATGATATGTGAACAAGCCAAAGTAAATTCGTTGGGGGAAAAAGTGATCCATTCTACGTAGTTTGCGAGCTGGGAGAAAAAAGATACTTTTTTTCATACTTTCAGCGTCGATTACATTTAAAAAAAACCGGTCAAGTGCGAGTCGGACTCGAGCACCGCGGGTTCCGAACAAATCCGTAGGTATTATATAAGTTTAAAATTATTTAAAATATTTTTATAATATGATGTAACTAAAAATTTATGCTTTTCACAAGTTTTCCTTTATATGTATTTTTATTTTTATTATTATTTTTATGTGTTGCTTCGTACCAAATTTTAAGATTCTGAGTTCGCGGGAAGTGCCCTGTAAATTTTGATTCCCTTGCGAATGTCGTAAATTTGCGGCATAAACAGCTGTATCTTTTGATTGCGTTGGCTTAGACATTTGATTTTTTCATAGGTCTAAGGGACAGTAGACTTAAATATTTGGTATGAATTTCAGCTTGATACCTCTTCGCGTTCCTGAGAAAAAGGGTCTTGAGAGACAGACAGACAGACAGACGGACAACAAAGTAATCCTATAAGCGTTTCGTTTTTTCCTTTTGAGGTACGGAACCCTAAAAATCCCTATTAGTAAGAGGATAGTAAAACTACTGTTCAACACTCTTTATTTTTGTTTTAATATAAACGTTATGGTATTTAAATACGCATTCAACAAATTTTATATTAGTCTATTCAAGGAAAAATTCTATAACACACAACATAACATATTTTATACGTAGTAGAGTCCTGTCGAATGAATATAATAGTTCAGAATGGGTTGGCTCGATCAGGGGAGAACCACGCTCTCACGGAATACCAGCCTAAAACTGCAGACTAATGTTGCTGTTTCTTATTGTGAGTGCAGAGAACCGGAGACCCCTTTTACTGGAAACTTAGTATTCCAACTGAGTCTTCAGGGTTAATAAAGCACCTGCATTTTGATTCATAATTGAGAAATTTTCTAAAAAAATTACATACTGCTTAGAATATATATTACGCTTATAGTTTTGAATCAACGCAAGTGTTTATCACATGAGTCTGACAACCACTTGTATGTAAAAAATGAAACAAAACATTTCTTTTTTTAATCTTAGGCATTTGATTAATGCTAGCTCTAGTTCAATCGAGAATAATTATATTTTTTTTTACAACTTTATAACGATGTTCAAATCGGATATAAAAACTGAATCGTTACACGCGTTGTTTGTGATTTTTTATTAACAGATTTACCTTTTATTTTTGACAGTTTATTCTAAGGTATACTATAGGTGAATTTAATGGTTGTGGTTTATTCCTCCGGTTGAATAAATAAACAGTTCTACCATATCTCCGATAGAGAGCAGACCTCGTTCATCTGCTTCCTTATCCGCCATTTAGTTTCGTTTCATGAATGCATCAACTCTCATAAATACCTTCAAAAGTTTGCTATTTTTTCACGCTGGGTAGGCGTGTTATTAAGCCCTATTATCAGTCTGTGAAAGGTTTGAGTTCAGCATAATAAAATGGACATATAAAATTGGTCACGTGACAAAAGATAAATCGTTGATGATGAGGGTACAGCGCGTCCAGTTGAAGTTGGCATTTGATAAAGGACTTGTTGCGTCAGATTTGATTTACCTTAACAATATAGGTAAATGAAATGTACTTTAATAAGGAATTAGTAAAATTATAAAAAAATAATTCAACAAAACTTTTCACGCTATACTTAAGAAATACATAATTATCATATAATATAAATCAACTACCCGAAGAAGAACTTTTTAACGGTTAGTGGCATTTTCTTAAAATTTATAATAAGTAAACGATAATATTAGCTTTCCTTACCGTTAGATGTCAACAGAGAAATTATGAAATGAAACGATATCCTAATGCTGATGACTAGATCGTTATCTTGAAATAAAATAGACGTTTAGCCAAAAACTTTTTAATTTATACTAATCACATACCTAAAGATTTGTTGTGTTTCTTAAGCATTGAACGTAATGAAGTGTGCCACGTGATTGGTGGTAAAGGAAAACATCGTAAGGAAACGTAACTATTTTAAGAATCAAATATTTTGAGTACTGTAGAGTGCGTGGCGTCAAAAACGAGACAGGGACGAGCCGAGAGGTAACTGTGTCCGGCAACGGAACGTATAAAAGCGTGTAGCTTTTTCTTAAATTTATATTGATTTTATTGCTCTTTTTCACGCTTTACTAAGTTACTACCTTTTATTTTATATTATTTCGTTTTAATTATTAAGGTACTAAATAATTATGGAACTATCACTATCAAGTTTGTTTTCTTCATTTCAATAGCAGCTTCATCATTATTTTCATCGTCATTACAACCATTCACAAATTCACTGCTGAACATAGGACTCCCCCTAGCAATGCCACAAAATATGGTCCTCAGCCACCTGCATCAATCGACATGTTTTTCCGGGTTTGTATCCCGGGTTAAGCAGTTCAAAATCAGATGTTGTGTTTTTCTGCCAAGAAATTCCCAGTACCACCCCGGATTCAAAGAGGTGGTGGTGTTTCTACTCCGTGCCTCAAAAAGTACGTATAGCTAAAGCCGTTGGTCCTGCACCTAAACTATATTCGCTCGTGTCGTTTTGCCGTCCTGTAGGACTAACTATGAGACTGAGAAAATAGAGAGTGCAATGGTGTTTGCACACGCCGGCCTACGCTATTCCTGTCTGTTACGTTAAGACTGCCTGCCGTAGCTGATATTCAGTAAAATAATTATTCCATCAAAAGGAACTGCCGATATGGGAGACCAATCGGCAGATCGTTAGAAATAAATTCTCGAACACGGTACTTATGATAAGGCACTATCTAACAAAACCATATATCTCCTAGTGTAGAATCCTGACTAATAGACAGTGTTGATTTTTTTTATAGGATAGGGTGACCAATGAGAACACAGTCCACCTGATGGTAAGTAGTTGCTGTGACCCATAGACATCTACATATATTCTCAATAAGAATCAATATGCTGATGCGTTGTCACCCGTGAAGACTAAGATGGAATGCATCTTTTCCAGTAAAAAGGGTATCCGGTTCTCTACACTCACCATACGAAACACAGCAGTGTTAAGCTGCTATTTTACGCTGGTATTCTGTGAGAGCGTGGTCCTTCCCCGGTCAAGCCAACCCATTGGTGCTACAACTATTCTACTAATATAGCTGCAGCATGGCTCTACCACGTATAAATAATGCCCTAAATAATGCTGCTGTAGTGCCCTGTAGCCTCCCCGTCACAGCCGACAATATATATTATGATATTAGTATTAAGTTTAGAATAGGAGAGCAGTATAATTAAAGTTTTGAATTGAGAAACAAGTGTCCTTCTCATTGAACACCTTCCGACATTACATGGCGACCCTGCCAGGCGGTGCGCTGCTACAACACACGCCGGGGCCTATTTAAAATTAAAAAGTAAATATAAATACTTTTAAATTAAATAATGAAGTGAAACGATTGATAAAAAATATATATTATAACGTAATGGACGCAATACCGGATGTGACGAAAAATAAATAAATATACAATCTGACTGAAAATTAAGAAGTATAATGTACTCGTTTAAAAAAATATATATAATGTATATGTATAAAAGTACTATGAAGGCAGCTAAGAAATAATGAAGAAAATAAATGTGTTTTTTTTTTAAATATTAGAATGACCAAAGCCAAATATTCAAGAAACGGCAGATTAATTTAAAAAGGGAAGAAGCTGTTGTATTCTTGCTTCGTTCAAAAGAATATGAAAATTTAGCCAAGAAGAACAAAGAAGAGATTAAGAGGTAATAATTATTACTAAAAATTATTACTACTTTACATGATAGTTAAGGTACTAAGGAATGAAATAATTATGAAAAGTTATAATAATAATGTTTCATAACAAAGTAAAACGCAGACAGAAAATTGAGTGACAAAAATGTTTTCCCGTTTCTGTACAAAATTAAAAAGTACGTATTTAAAAAGTGTATTATTGGTGGTGGATTGAAGGTGGATTATTCAAACGTGTGAATACGAATGATTGAGTTGCTCAGTTTTGTCAATATTGGACTGATCATCCAAAAATTGAATGCTTAAACTCCTGGTATGGAATTCATTATGAACAAGACTAATGCAAGTTAGTATTGAAGTGGAGCATGCAAGTGTATAAAAGTAATCGATACAGTCATAGAGATAATAACATGTTAATTACGAACACGGTAATGTATAAATAAATAATGATATAGGACTTATGAAGAGAATAAAATAAAACAAAAGTTGATCTTAATATGATATTATTGGAGAGATACGAAAACGTCCATCACTGGTATAGCATATAGTCCTCGAGCAGAGTATGTTCCCATGATTGGATGATAAAATCGGAAGTAACGGGTACTAGGGAACAATACCTCCAGTATAAGTGATATGAACGAGTTTACTCATATTAGTACTGTTGGCGACCAGAGAAGTCTTAAATTTGTTACCCTTGATAATGGTACATACATCCTTCATTCGATCATAGTGTGAACTTAGTTTTCCTCTGTGACAATTGTTGGAGTCCTTTTAAAATGAGTTAAACGTAGACCTTAAGCTTGTGCGCACAACCCAAATTACAGTTTTACCTTGATATAGTGTAATTAAAAAGTTTACGTACCAATAAAATAAAATGAACGAAGTACTCGCATGATAAATATCTTGAAATTATACACATCAGATAGAAGAGTCTCACGTAGCGCCAAATCATTTCCACAATCATTTATAAACTGCAAGTCTCTCATATCATAGCAAGAAACACACGAAACTACTTAAGTAGGGCTCCCAGTTGGGCTTTCTTATTGCTATCATCCATTATTTGTTAATTCACAGCTTTTCAGAAAACTGAAATTAGATAAGTATTTGACCGCTTAGTTATGTTATGTTATACTTGACACTTGAACTTAGTTATGTTCCTAATTGAGAAATATATTAAATGTTTTATTTTATGATACAAAGGATCTTTACTTCTAGTGCTATAATTATATTCTAATTACTACGAAAGAAATCGTCTCATTAAAATAATGTTCGAGTACAACGTGCACAGCGCTAGCTCTAATTCGGGGAAAACGCGAAGGCCGCGAAGCACGAGGCGCAGGGCACGTGCTCTGTCCCCCCGTTGCGCGTTTCCCGCTACACCGTTTCACGCTCTAAGTATTTTTATTAAAATCAGTGTTTTCTTATCGAAATATTACATACTTATGAAAATAAATATCATAGTTCTTCTTATTTTGCTTTCGTAAATCGTTTTTGCAGCTTGGCACTGCACATTTCACCATGATAACTCTAAATTTTATTAAATATCGTTGTTAGAAATAATAAACACATGTGACCTTTCGTGACTAGTAACGTCGTCCTGTCCATTTCGAAACCATTTTAACGCGTGTTTACAGTTCTGACTTGCTTACACGTGGACTATAGTTTCCATGTGAATACTCAAAGGTTGAATCCAACAAAGTATTATTGTGTCTATTGTATGCAACATATAATGGATTGTTATTGTATATAATAAGTAAGTAGGTATATTGCTTTTTGGCAAATAAATATTGAACAATGCATGTTACAAGAACTAAGTAAGACGTAAGACCCAGCGAATAGATTATATAACGATGTAGTGGCAGTGTAGGCCACTAGATGATATCTCCCAGTGGTTGTCGTAAGAAACGACAGAAGGAAACTAAAACTGGATATAGACAGCAGCATCTTCCTGATAACAACTTAAAGAAATAAAAGCTAGCTTGGCAACTATGGAAAAATCTCCCCCTATCAGGAAATCTATGGGGAAGGCCTATGTTCAGCAGTGAACCTTTATAGCCCGTAATGGATGGAATGAAAGAAGATTATACAACAATGGTGTTGCGTAGCAATAAATATTTCATTTATGATTTCTAATGTATAAAAGGACGCGGATTAGTGTCCGTTTGACACTTTTGGTTTTAATGGGTAAAATTCTTTGACTTAAAATCTGACTTAGCTAGCAGTTAGCTTTCTTATTAAGCTAATACATTAGCCACCTGCTTTAGCTCTTTTCTAAACCAGAGTGCAAATTAGGGAGCTTAAAATCTTAAAAGAAATAACTGAGAATTGATCTATTGTGCATATTTCACTTAAATTTTAAAATGGTATTATATACATCTGGATATTACGGTAGGTAATAACTTTTTAATCTTTTCAGTCACTCACTGAGTATAATATTTTATATTACTAATATCGTCGTTCACCACAATAAATAAGATTAAAATGCTTGTGTTAAAAGATTCTCAATAATCGATTAGTCGTTTCGAATTCATGGCTGAACCCACAATCTAGATAAAGCAATTTCTACATCTAGTGATTTATGCAAGCTCTATCTAAAACGTTTAGTTTAACCTAAACTGCCTTTGAATATCTGCTGGCCAGTATACCCACAGCAATTATTCAACTCCGTTAGATATTCTCGTAGTATAAAATAATACTATAGAAAAGATATTAGGCAATTAATTGTTTCTCCAATCTCAAATTTTCGTTCAGTGACAAAATTAGTAGTAACGAACTTATTACATTAAGTTTCATACTACTGAGATCTAAATCTGAATACATGTTGCAGTTTAACAAATGGGTCAAAGCACAGAGATATTGCTCAGGAAGAAACCACTGACTTAAGCGATTACTTAGATTACGAGACAAAATCGACGCAAAAGTAAAATCTGTTTTATTTATAGTTTATATAGAATTGGGAAAATTCATTATGTGGGTATACCAAATAACATAGTGTTATTGTAAAAAATATCCCTCTTTGGCTAACACCAGTTTCATAAAAGTATAGGTAACAGAGGAAGAACAAGTATGTGTCAGCTAGGTGTACGTATGCATGTACGTGTTTTTACAGCCCTACGTCTTCCGTCTTGGGTTCATTTAGTTAAATTACTGATGGAGCGTGTAAGTGTGTAAGATTGCGTACAAGTAAAAGGAAGCAAAAGGCTTAGGCAATCATGGCGAGTATGTATAAGTTGGGGTTGGACATAAAAACATCGATGTTTTACTTGATACAATCAATACACGTTGTAGAGCCATGCTGCAGCAATATTACGGGTATAGTTGTAGCACGGTTGGATCGGCTCGACCGGGAAACGATCACGCTCTCACGGAATACCAGCTTAAAATAGCAACTTAACGCTGCTGTGTTTAATATGTTCAGTGTAGAGAACCGGAGACCCGTCTTACTGGAAACGAGGCATTCCATCATAGTCCTCACGGGTGACAACGCATATGCATTTTGATTTGTCATCAAGGATAGATGTAAATGTATGTCTATGTACCACAGCAACCACTTACCATCAGGTGGACTATGTGCTCGTTTTTCACCCTTATCCTATAAACAAAAACGTCATATTGTGCCACTATGTTACATCGATGTTGGGAAAAATCATCGATTTTCACAAAACATTGATTGTTGACAACTGTAAATGTGAGTTATTTTTAAGGATTTAAATCTATAATAAATCAATAGCAAACAGTATTTTTAACCTATAAATAGTTGGCAAGATATGATTTAACTATATATTTTAGGTTATGTTTTTATACATGAAATGAATTTACTTATTTAAAAAAAAACCCTCTCAGAAATGATAGGAGGCCTGTGCAAAGCAGTGGGACGAATATAGGCAGCAAATTTTATTTAAAAAAAAATAGCGATATGTATAGGTGTTGAAACATAAACGATACATTGAATCAGTCCAATACATTGTTGCTATACATCGATTGTTTTCGATGCATTGATCTATATTGCCCACCCCTAGTTGCCCTAGTAAAAGTGTGTGAAAATTTGAGATAAAATCGGGCGAACACGGTGTTTGGGAATACCTTTGTTTAGCCGACTTCAAGGAAAGGAGGAGATTCTTAATTTGAGTGCATGTTCCTTTTTAATGTGTGTTAAGCGATATCTTCGTCAATTGTTGAACGATGTTAATAATTATTTGCTTATTTAACAGGTTATATTCATGGGTAGACCCTTATAAATTTAAAAACCTCTCAGATATATGAAGACGCTTGTGACCAGCAGTGAAACGTATAAGGCAATTATTATTATTAAGTCACTAGTTTATTGAAGTAGATCATTTTAATTTTGCCCTTTTAATGGATAGGCGCTATTTAAAAAAAATATACATAAATCTTTGATTTGACTGACACCCTAGCCCTATACCACAACGATATTATGGTTACGATTAAAAAAAAATAAAAAAATAATAAAAATAAATTAATAGGCGTGTCTTTATAATTGCTGCTTATATTTATATAACTTCTAGGCACATAAGTTTTATACCAATGTACTTTATTATGGTAAATACATACTTTAATATATTTTTTTAAGAAATGCATATTAAAGTATGTATTTACCATAATAAAGTACATTGGTATAAAACTTATGCGCCTAGAAATTATATAAAGATAAGCAGCAATTATAAAGACACGCCTACAGAAAGACAAACACAACCCGCCTTTTTGCATAACATTTGCACAATACCATCTACCGATTACACTGGTTAACTGTTACATTTTTAAACTAATATGCGATTACAATATTTTTATTAGAAAGCATATTTTGTTTTGGTTACTGTGTGTTAGGAATACATATTTAATTATAGAATCTTATTTTACATCATTAAATTACGATTTCTGCGATTAGATAAAAATGCTGTTAATGAATCACCGCCACCATTAAACAAAATTCGTACCTACATTTCAAAATAATGATCATAACATTCGATAGCATGAATCGATTTTAATTAAACAAATACTAAATATGACTTCACAAATAAACAGGCAGGCAGATATTTCTAAAAATGATAGAAATGTATTTAGTTACTTATTTTTATCCCTCTTCATCATTTTGTCACGAAAATATGCAATGTGGAGACCTGTAATTAACATTTTTATTAAAATATCTAATGTAATAAACAATCACTTACTTTTTTATTTAGAAAAGGGAGTACGAGCATACAGCTCAACTAATGGCAAATGACAACCATCGCTTTTAAACATCCGCAACACCAAAGGGATTTCAATTGCTTTGTTGCCATATGCCATTTCAGTCTTTTTAATTTAATTTTTATTTTTTTAATATGTACATATATTTATAGTTAGATCAACCAACTATAAGTTGTGATTTTGGTTAAACTTTTGATATTTGTCTTTCCATTCAAAATGTTAAAACGACTTTTAATTAAAATGAAACAGAAGTCGACAAAATAATACAACTTCCACATAATTTTTAATTTTTAATCTATAAAAATAAATAAAATTTTAATTTTGAATATTAAAATAACAGCGTTTTACTAAATACGCATTAAAGTGTGTACGATAATTATAACAAAAACACAATTTAAAAAATGTCTCTATCGCAAAAACTATGTTAAGCAAGAAGCAAATAAAAAGTTTCGTTACTTACACAATGTGAATAAGAGGGTCGGCTCGAACGCCGGGGGCGCCTGAAAGCCTATCTATCTGAATTAATGCGTGATGCGCTTCCCCCGAAGCGTTCTGCTGACTCATAGTATTAGTATGATTCCAAAGAATGAGAAACATTATGGCGAGTGAAAGAACATGAAACCTCGGCTGTACACTGATGACCTCCAAAATGTAACGTCCTTTTTTTACTTTATTATAAAACATGCTTCAATTAGGTACTTCAGTTAGGTACTAATATTGCATCTTTAATTTTTCATTTTTTGTGTTGGTCTATTGGTTGTACGTGCGACTTCTGATCATGTGGTTTCGGATTCGAATCCTGGGTTAGACACAAAATACATTACCTAGGTATTAGGTTGTCAATAAATACTTAGAAGCACTCCGGGGTCAGGAAGTTGGCGCTGTTTCATATAAATCATGTAAAGCCGTTGATTCTGCGACTAATCCTTCTACGGCTAAGTGTGATAGGAGAGTGGAATAGAAAGTGCACCAGTGCTTGCGCATAAACTCTATCACTATAATCCTATCCTACGCAGATGGCTAGTTTCGAAATTCGTTATGGAGGACATTACTTATTTTTTAAATATGTGTGTTTGTATTATAAACCTTAAAATAACAAAAATAGTATACATATGGAGTTTCTTCTGCCTCACTTCTCCGGTGAGAGGAATCTCATTTCGAAACGGGAGTTTGATTTGGGAATAAAAAATTTGAATAACTAAATTTTTATTTCTCACGTCAAAGAATTAAATATATTTAATTTAACTTAATTTCAACCTCAAAACCAACTAGTATATTTTGTATAACAACGTTTTAAATTTTATTCGTAATTTTGTAATTAAATTTATAAGAGTCAAATTAATAACGACTAGCGCGGTGTGGTGGCGACTTAAGAAAATACAACAATACAACCACCATTTCATCCCATAGGTGTTACAAAAGCTGAGTATGAGAAATTAAAGAAAGATCACATGGCTTCCGATGAATGACTGTATACAATTATCTTAACGCCAGACGTAAAATACACACACCTGTCATTCGTTCCTTTCTAGTGACCCGATCATTCAATTATTGGTTCATCTTACGAACCGAGACATTCGGGTCGATCATTCAAATGGATCATTTCGAGTTTCAGTACTCTGTGATCTGTGAGACCCGCTCGATAATGTCTGTCGTCAAACATTACTATAATCTGGTCGTAGGTCTTGTGAATCGTTTTATTCGGAAAGTTGGTAGGTGTGCATAGGTTGCAGTAGCACTATCAGATAGACTGTGAATTCGCTTATCACTTCATAAAAATGCGTGAATGTCGTGGAACACTCGATTGGAATGAAGTTCCTTACGTAGTATATTATTATTAATAAACGTAGGTATTATATAATTGATTAACAAATACAAATAAATGAATTACTAGCGTCTATTAAAATGAAGCTTCAGTTAAAATAAAATAATATTTCTTTCATAGCAAGATAAGAAAAAGTGCGAGGGAGATGGATATTATTCCATCTCCCTTTCTTATTTCGCCGCCAAGGCCGTCTACACTATGACACAGCGGGTAGTAACAAAAAATCTTACACTTTTTGTCGCCTAACTCCTATCCGCCAAACCCGTACCGTCCGATAAAAAACTTCATTTCAAAAACTAGTGCCGAGATCGTAAATTTTTAATAGCTTTTTTATGTTTGAATAGCTAAATTTGACGGCTCCGTGACGCAGTGGCTTAGCAATGAGTCGCAGCGCTAAGAGCCGCGGGTTCGAATCAAGCACGAAACAAGTATTTGTAGGGCGTACTAATAACTGTACCGGGTCTGGATGTTTGTCCTTGTGACATAAATGTACGTAAACTGCCCCCACGATACAGGAGAAAATCCTAGTGTGGAGGTAACGTTTTAAAAAAAAGAAAAACAAGAAAATTCCATACCTGAACATAGATCTTTTCTAGAATATGCAAATCGACATACATCTTTTGCAAGACACCATATTCACACATTTATCCATCACTCCCCATGCTCGGCAATTAGTATGTTAAGGTTGATATCCTCGTACTGCTAATCTCATTTCTCATCACAAGTCTTTATGATTTAGCTGAAATATTTTCTCGTATATATCGACATTTGTCGCCAAAAACTTGTTCGTTAATAAACAGGTGTAGATAAGGTGTTATATTCTTCTGATTTTCCCTTAGCGGTCCCTAAAAGTGTATTCCTGGACATAGGCCTCTTTAGTTGTAGGAAGGATTTGCCTTATAGTCATACTTGGCAGGCTAATTGACGTTCGTAATACTAGACTAGACTAAGACTAGACAAGACAAGTAAGGAAAACACGTAGTTACGATGTACATACTCGTAGTTATGTCGACGGAGTGATTTAGGTTAGATAGGTTAACCATCCCATAAAAATCTAAGAATACACATTGTCCCAAAAATAATTCTTGGACTTAACATAACCGCAACTGAATTGAAAAATGATGTATTTGTTTATGTATGTACATACTAACAAAGTCTTTGTCTGTTTAAATAACTGTTGCAGCCTATTTAAGTCCAATACTGAACGTAGGCCAGCCCCATAGATTACCTCATAAGGGGAATTTTTGCCATTTCTGCCACCTGTTTATTAGGAACACGCTGCTGCTCATCTTCTGTTTTTTTACCTCTGGCTCAATTCAACGTAGTAAAGTTTACTGTCAGCTTTTAATTTTGCTTAAACAGAGATGATTATACCCCCATTTATTTGAAGCCATCAGATTGTTTTGGAATTTTCCATAGTCACCTCTAATTATCCCACAAGTGATGGACACTCTCACCGCCACCACACGGCAAAAAATCGGTATAAATATTAATATTCTAGACGATTTTTACTTAAACACATGTAAATAAAAATTTACCACAAATGTTTAAAGTGACTTTTAAATGAGTGCGTCTAATTTGTTCGACATACATTTTGAATATTTTCATTTAAACCGCTCACTGCGTATATTTAACATGAGACAAACCGTTTGTATGATATATTTTACATTATTTACTTTATCTTATATCCAGAAACTTTATCAATATTCAATATTTCCCTGAAAGGCTTCGTAGAAAACCTTGAGAGAGAATACATTTTTAAGTTAAAATGCTCTACTTTACCGGAATTTAAAATGAGTAAATAATATTTGTTAGAATAACAAAATATGTTAGTATTATTTGAAGTAAAGTAAACATTTGTCATACTTATATATTATAAAAGTTAGATACAAAATTTAAAACACACATTTTCAGAAGTACTATTCACTAAATATAAATGCGACTTGTCGTATGCTCCTTAGACATATTAACAAAACAACATTTTATATCCACTGATATAACATGTTTCTTATTACTAATGTGATACACTGGTAGAATAATATAGTTTTGTTCGATAAAAATACTCTAGTATAAAAAAATATAGGGCAAAGCTATATAATATATAAATATAGCTTTGCCCTAGATTTTTTTCGTGACTTTGTGACCACAAGGTGCAAGCCGAGCGAGCGAAATGCAAGAAGAAGAAGTTTAAAACATTTCTTAGTTTCCTGTCACTAGGTCAGGTTAGGTTAAAACTACTAAATCAAATTCACGAAATACTAGTTAGTAAAAGTATGTTTAATATTTATTAATTCTTTAAAATTAAGTTAGAACATGAAGGTGTCTAAAATAAGAAGCATATGCGACATGTCATTTATATTTAATGAATAGTATCTACTTCTGAAAATATGTGTTTTAAATTTCTATCTAACTTTTATAAAATATTATAGTATAACAAACGTTGAATTTACTTTGAATAATACTAACATTTTAACGTGGTAGACCCATGCTGCAGCTATATTAGTAGTATATTTGTAGCACGAATGGGTCGGCCCGACCGGGGAAGGACCACGCTCTCACAGACTACCAGCGTAAAATAGTAGCTTAACACTGCTGTTTCGTATAGTGAGTGTAGAGAACCGGAAACCCTTTTTACTGGAAAATAGGCATTCTATCTTAATCCTCACGGGTAACAACGGCATTGGCATTTTGATTTGCAAACTAAGACAGATGTAGATGTCTATAGGCCACAGCAACCACTTACCATCAAGTGGACTGTGACTGCTCGTTTGTCATCCTATCCTATATATAAAAATTTAATTTTTTTTTGTTATTCGAACATATATTAGCATCGTGCTCATTTAGGAGAGAAGGCCAAATAGGCTTCTAAAAAGCTTGGCGTGCTCAGCAGAGCGGGACAGTATTTCATGCGGGCACACCGCTTGCAACTTTATAAGGTGCAGGTTCGGCCTCACATGGAATACTGTTCCCATCTCTGGGCAGGGGCTCCCCAGTGCCAGCTCCTTCTACTTGACCGCATCCAGCGCAGAGCAGTTCGAATCGTCGACGACAGAGTTCTTTCCGATCGGCTTGACTCACTGGCACTGCGTAGAGAGGTTGCATCTCTTTGCGTATTTTATCGCATCTACCACGGGGAGTGCTCGGAGTAATTGTTCGGACTAATTCCAGCCACTCAGTTTCAACTTGCGATACCATCCATATCATCTAGATGATTGACGGTCCACCACTGTGCGATTCAGAAGAAGTTTTCTCCCTCGCACAACTTCCTTGTGGATTACCGCCAGCGATGTTTAAGGACCGATACGACTTAGAAACCTTCAAGAAAAGAGTTTACTCCTTTTTAAAAGGCCGGCAACGCATCTGCGATTCCCCTGGTGCTGCAGTTGTTCATGGGCGGCGGTAGTCACTTACCATCAGGTGAGCCGCATGCTCGTTTTCCCCCTCTCCTATTAAAAAAAAATATTACTTACCCATTTTAAATATAGGTAAAGTAGACCTTTTTAACTTAAAAATGTATTCTCTCTCAAGGTTTTTTTACGAAATCCTTTCAATAAAATATTGAGCCATTAAAATTTTACGTGACTGTTAAAAACAAAAGGTGAATGTGAAGTTTCTAATCTATTAAAAAGCTTATATTGATTTTTAAATATTTTCCCCTAAGGCAAATATAAACTTCAAAGATCCATCCATCCACTTCAGCTTTTAAGAACTCCCTGCTGAACATAGACCTCTCCAATAATTTCCCCATCTATGGCAAAATGTTCCCTGAGTTTGCCATATTTGTCACGCTTGGCAGGCAGGGCCAGAGGTTGGCAACCACAGGTTTTTTATTTTGAGTTGTTATCAGGAAGATGCTACTACTCATCACCTATTTCAGGTTCGCTCTTTTGCTTACGACGCCCGTGGGACGATATGGGGTAGTGGATATTCTAACACTGCAACTAAACGGTTTCTTCAATACTCGTTATATGTTAAGCAAACATTTATTACGAAATTCGTAATTTTTTATAGCTGACGTAGCAAGAATTAAAGTTCCGCCGCAGAGTCTACATTACCTGAAGAGGTGTGTAGAGGCGAAACACGTGTCGTATTGTCGTCAGTGGTGTGTCTTTCCTAGTGCAGTGATGTTAGGCGAAGTGGTGCTGCGATTAGTGGTGACGGGGATAGCGCACGCAATTGAGGGAAGGTCTTCAAGCTAGGTAAGACACATCATTTTATTTTATCGAGCGGATGTACGCGAAGTAATTTTTTATCAACCTTAATATAATGGACTTGTATTGTTGTATTTCCTTTCATAATGTTTTATAATATGTGGATGTACTTGTCATTACTACTACAACTATGTCTAGTGTAAGGTGTGCGTGATGTCTAACACTCGGTTTCGAACCTCAGCGGCTCTAATAAAGTTCATCATAATCATTATTCATTAAAGCCCTTCACAAGTCCACTGCTGAACATATACCTCCCCCAAGGAATGCCACAAAGCACGGTCCTGAGCCACCTGTATACATCGACTTCCTGCATATCTTACCAAGTCGTCACTCCATCTAGTGGGGAGACGCCCTACACTTCGCCCGCCGAGAGTGTCCATAACCGGTTTTCGGTTCTTCGAGCTATATGGCCGGCCCATTGTCACTTCAGCTTACTAATCCGTTGGGCTATGTCAGTCGCTCTGGTTGTATTGCGGATATCCTCATTTCTAAGTTTATCACGCAGAGAAACTACGAGCATAGCCCTCTCCATAGCTCGCTGAGCGACCTTGAGCTTCCTCATCCAGCCAGCAGTGAAGGACCACGTCTCAGTTCCATATGTCATCACTGGAAACACGCACTGGTTGTACAGTCTCGTTTTCAAGTTTTGAGGTATACCTGACGAGAAGGTGTGCAGTAATTTTCCGAACGCCGCCCAACCGAGATGAATCCTCAATCCAAAATTGACCTCTCGGTCGAATTTGGACTTACCTAGTCAGACTATTTGTCCCAAGTAAACATACTCGTCAACAACGTCGAGCTTAGTGCTGCCAACAACTGACGGCATAGGTGTTACATGGACATTAAACATGATCTTTGTTTTGTCCATGTTCATCTTAGGACCCATCCGTTGGGAGTCACTATTGAGGTCATTGAGCATAGTGCTTAGGTCCTCCAGCGATTCTGCCATAAGGACTATATAGTCGGCAAATCAAAGGTGAGTGATGTACTCGTCATTCATGTAAATACCGTATCGTTTCCAGTCCAGAAGCTTGAAATCGTCTTCCAACGCAGCGGTGAAGAGTTTCGGGGATATGACGTTACCCTGTCTTACACCTCTCTGCAATTGGATAGGTTTCGTACTCTGGTTCTGTACTCGGATAGCTATCGTAGCTATAATGTACAAACATTTTAGCACTTCGATATACCGACAGTCAACTTAACATCGCTGAAGGGACTACAGCACACCCAAATTTCGACGGAATCAAAGGCTTTCTCATAGTCCACATACGCCAGACATAGTGGCAAATTGTACTCCTCGGACTTCTGTACAATTTTCCGCAGGGTATATATGTGGTCTACGATGCTAAAGCATTTTCGGAAACTGGCTTGTTCGGGAGGCTGGAAGTCGTTAAATCTGCGCGCGAGAGGATTTGTAATGACTCTCGAAAACAGCACGAAGACGCAGCTTAGAAGGTAAATCGGTCTGTAGTTCTTCAAAAAGCGTTGTCACCTTTCTTGAAAAACAAGACAACCGCACTTCTGCTTCACGCCTCCGGTGTAATGCCATCATGGAGGACGGAATTAAAGAGTTTCTAAAAGACTTCAAGTACCGGTTTTCTATCCGCTTTTAGAAGCTCCGCTGTAATTCCATCCTCGCCTGGGACCCTGCCGTTTTTAAGGTGCTGGAGAGATATTCTAATCTCGCTTAGACTGACGTCCGGGATATCATCGGAATCGTGATGGATAAGACTCGCTCTTGGATCATTACTCACACTTACGTGTGGCTCCAACGATGACATCATGTACAGCTGCCCTTAGAAGCTCTCAATCTCACTCAGAATCTAAGGTGTCCCGGAAACGACGCTGCCATACTCGGTCTTCAGCTTAGACAGTTGGCTCTTTCTGGCAGACAGATTTCTAGCAAAGACTTTGGAGCCCTGTATCCGCTTGATCGCTTCTTCAATACGAGCAGTATTAAAGTTGCGTAAGTCCCGCCGCATGCATTTGGAGATGTCTGTTCAGACTCCTGTGTGCTGTCAAATCTACTGCAGACTGCAGCTTCATATCCCATCTAACAGCCATGAGATTAAGAGTGTGATCGGAGAGTTTTTGTGTTCTTCTGCGGCGGGTCTTGCAAATCTTAGTTCCGACCGCATGGATAGTTTCCACGAGCTTGTCATTCATATCATCCACTGCATTGCAATCTTCTAGGCACTGAAAACGGTTTAGTAGCTCAAGCTGAAAGGTTTTAGGATTTTGGATTAGAGCACGAGGGGGACGGAGCGTTGACTTCATTAGACGTGACCTCACCAACTTAACGTTTAGGTTCAGTGTGCCTCTTACCATTCGGTGATCGCTGCTGGTTTTTACCCTCGCGATCACTCAGACATCACTGAACAGTGGTCGTCTGGTCGTCATAATGAAGTCAATCTCATTTTTTGTCGAACCGTCGGGGCTCGAACAGATCGACTTCCTGTGGGGCCGCTTCTGAAAGAAAGATTTCATCATAAAGAGTCCCTCTTTCTCCGTTAAGTTGGCCAGCTGCTGGCCTCTTTGGTTCCGTTGCTTTATTCCGAATTTCCGTTAAAATCTTTTTTTTGCGTTGATATCTCCCATTAACTCCGTATAGTGGGTTTTGAAGGAATGCATGGCTCTAGAGATATATCATACATTTCCTTCACCTCCCCATCGGAATGTGCCCAGGTTGGTTCATAAACCTGTATGACCCTTAGCGAATACCGTTTGGTGATTCTTAGTATAAGGTACGCAACCCTCGTCGATACACTCCCAATCTTTACAACGTTGTTAACGAGAGACTTGTGGACGATAAATCCGACACCGCCTTGGTACAGATAGTCGCCAGAACAAGTTGCCGGATTCGAGGATTACCGTGTCCTCCTCCTCTCTTCGGACCTTGGATAATCCTATGATATTCCAGCTCAACTTGTCTATCTCTTCTTCCAGCTCCAGGATCTTCTCGTCAGTTCTCAGGGTGCTAGCGTTAGAAGCTGCCAGGTCGAGTCGTCGTAGGTGACAACCAAACCTCCACGGGAGATTCTTAGCACCCCCCACCCCGCCGTTACCATGGTCACCACCGTATCCAGGAATAGCGGGGCCGCCGGGGACTGGGGGCCGTCTGTTTGTTACATTCATAGGGGGGTATTTGCCATAGTTGCCACGCTTTGCGAGCGGGTTGGCAACCGCAGTTTTTTTATTGCTGCTTTGCTGTTATCAGAAAGATGCTGCTGCCCATCTTCTGCCTCAGTTTCCCTCTGTCGCCTCTTATGACACCCACGGGAAGATATGGGGTAGTGAGTGTTCTTACCCGCCACTACACGGGACTTAACTAGTAAAATTGTAAACTGCCATTTGTAATGCCGATTTACTACATGCTTAGCGATGAAGGAAACCAGCACATCTTAGAAATAAATATTTTGAGAACATATGTCAATCAAATGTAGTGAAATGTTAACCGTATAGTGGCGGTGTAAGAATATTCACTACCTCACATCACTCCGTGGATATCGTTAGAGGCGATAAAGAGAAAGAAACCAGGAGATGGTCAACAGCCTCTTCTTTATTACAACCAGAAAATAAAAAATTGGGTTTGCCAACCCGCATGCCTAGTGTGGCAACTATGACCATTATTTTCCTAATGTGACAGTCGCTATGGTAGACCTATGTTCAGAAATGGAGTTTTACAGGCTGTAATGTATGTATGGACGGAGAAATAAATAATAATTTGTGCACATGTGAAATCTGTCAACAAGCACTAGAGCATCGCTGATGAACTAGTTATTAATTCGATCCATTACTCTTTTAATAATGGGAGACAACCTGTACCCAACAATGGAACTACGAATGCTCATAATATTCTGTGTGTTATCAGTAACTACTTTTATTTATTTCTTTTCTTTGAGTTTAAGGTGCCGTTTTTGTCTAAAACTCCCGTTTAATTCAAGGCGGCATCAATGAAATAGCTAATTGCAATGTTAAGTGCTGATTTACCACGTGCTCGGCGATAAAGAAGAGCTTATTGAGAAAACCTGAATAAATAATTTGAGAACATGTCAAGTCCGCCAAAACACAGTTGCAGCGTGATGCACATATTGCTCCATAAAACTTTTATAAAAGAGCCACTGGGTACTGGCCCATTTTTTTTACTAAAAATAGGTGAAGTCTATCATAACAACCATTTTTAGTTTAACAATAAAAATACTAAAATAAATACAAAAAAAATATTAAGGAGGGCATGAACCAAGAGGCCATACAAAAGGAGCATCCCTAAGTGCTGCAGTGAACCTAGATTGGCTTAGTCCGACGCGCATTTGCTAATCTTTGAGCTCATCGCTATCGTAGTCTAGCCAGGAACAAGATTTAGCCAATATCTATTTTGTAAAAGCTTTGTTACCTTACCCTACACTGGGATTTTCTCCTGTAGATACCGTGGATGCGTTTTACATACATAAATTGCATATAGATAAATATCCAGACCCGAGACAATTATTTTTATGGCCATAAAAATACTTATTTCGTGCGGTTTTCGAATCCTTGACTCCACAAAGCCGCGGTTAAATGTCTTGTCTTGTGTCGTGTCTTGTCTTAAATGTGGGAGACATGCACTACAAACACGTTATGTTTAGATTCATATTTTAATTTTGTCATATATATGCCAAGAGTTTGTTATACTCTGTCTTCTAACATCGAATAATCAGACGTTCGGTCAGTATCCACCTCTTTGTAGTCGAATTACCACGCATTCGAACCAAGCGGTTTGTTTCGTAGTTTGGCATTAATGCAGCAATATGGTAGAATAATTTGCAGTCTTCGAGTCGGATTTTAATCGAGCACTGGCTTATAACAGTTAAAAGAAGGTGAAAGGATGGGTTAATATTAAATAAAACCAGTGTATGTAATCAGCAGTAATATTTTAAATTGCTTTGAATCACAATTCTGTAGTGTTTATAGATTATAATAATTACAAAGGAAGATTTTTTGCCAAATTGCACATGTACCAGTTTACCGACGTTACACTCACATCCATTAAGTTCCATTGAACCACGACAGCAATTAGATTTCACATTTAGTTGTCTTTCCTTACATTTATATGCACCCTTTAAATTATCAACAAAAACCACTAAGGAAAATTACTAGTTACTTATAGACCGAACAAAACTTTTCATATCTACAATAGCGAAAAAAAATTAAAAATTTTAAATTTCATTAATAAGAAGTTAATGTGCTCTAGATAGAACCTGAAAGATATATACGCTAGGAAAATGTAATTACGCAAAAAGGATCCAACCCAAAAAATTCTACTTTTGAGATATGGAACTTTTGAAAATGCAACAAAATAACAAAAAAGAATATCCGAGAATATAACAGGAGGTAGGTTTAAAAGTTGATTAAATATTATTACAAGCATTAATTCAATAATTTATATTTTAATAAATGGCATAATTTGAAGATATCCTTAATGGTTTTTGTTAGATAAAAATATCTGACGCATTATATAAATAAAAACAGAGTTATTAACAATACAAATACAAATTAAATAATGAGAAAAAGAGACTCCCTAAAAAAAAGAGATGACCTGTGCCCAGCTGTGGAACCTGTGCAGTTAGGCTTTAAATTTTAAATTTAAACGTGGTAATACCACGCTGCAGCTACATTATGATTGCAGCATAAATTTGTCAAATATATCGGAGAAAGAATATGCTCTCATAGAATACCAATAAAATACGAAAAATTATAGCTTAATGCTGCCATTTTTGTACAATGAGGTTAGAGAACTCCTTTTACTGGTAAAAAGGCGTACTATATTATTTCTAAGAGTTAACGCATTTACATTTTGATTCTTAATCGAGGATAGGTGTCTATGGCAGCATACACTTACCATCAGGTGGAGTGTGTGCTCGTTTATCACCCTTATTCTATAAAAAAAAGGCTAAAACTGATAAAGTGATAGCTAAATACTTTTAATAAATCTTAAAGATCAGGCATGAATTCCACAGCGAAGTAATATTATGAAACTGTCCACGCAACAACTTCACGGTGCAATAAACCATAAACAATAAAATGGTGTTTAATTTATTAATAACTTACATATTTCTTACGATTACGTCATATCTCACATTCAATTGTCATTCCATACTTGGTGTTATAAACCTTGAAACTGGCAGTACATAACATTCTCTGAAATTCTCTTATCACATCAAAGAGAAAGAGATTTAATACGATTACGATTGTATTAAATAAAATATTAAATTACAAAGTAAACTTCATTAATTATAATTTAGCATTTACCCTATAATTCAAGAATGTCAAGCAACAATGGTATTTAATACAGGTGTAAAATTATACTGACTACACAAATTTTTTGTTTATTTTTGAATTTTAGATAAACATAATGAAAGAAAAAATCGAAACAAGCGTCTAAAGATCTATAATCAAATATTTCGTTGTCATCACTATATTTAATGTTAAAATTTACTTCTAATCGGCAATCCTTTCACAATGCTCAGCATACTTTGATCATGCCTTGGATTTTACATTCGATCCAAAATTATTAACAGCGTTGACATAATTAGCGCTGGTTTACATAACCATATTTAAAAATGAAAATAATTTTAGTACTAAAATTTTTATCTAAATTAATATATTTATAAATTAAAATGTATCTGTACAGATTGAATATTTCATGTGAGAGACAAAATTATGTGATAAATCAGCCTTTATTCAAGGTTACGATTACCCATTAATGTGGTACAGACTGCAAAAAAGACTCAGTTATCAGGTATGCGAAGCAGAATGTAAAATTTTACTTTATCATCTCTTAGTATTAGTTGGGATCTTTGTCAAAATTTGGTAAGATATACATATATAGTATTATTATTTCGAAAAACTCTTAACATCGGGACTGCTATAATCAACAACAAACCTTTAACGAGTTAAAAATAACAAAACTAGGAATGTATCAACAGAAATTATTAGATATTATGCTTAAATATAAAAAAGCTTGTAAGTAACATTTCTTAAGATTACCACTAATAAAACAAAGACTACATGTATGATAAAACATAAAATATACCATACACACTCATTAAAATAACTTCTTGATCGTTTTTATCACAATATCAAAAAAAGATTCGCCTTTGGCGTTTCATACACTAATAATTTATACACAGGATATTCACACCCATTCTATTAAATAGTTCTGTTAATGATAAGTTCTTAGAAGAATACGAGCAAATAAATGTCTTATTAAAATTATATACTACTATAATAATGATTTGCATATCAGTATTTGAATAAATAAAATTCCATGAACCACATTAACCATGGTCACGGCAGCCACCCTGCATGTTAAAACTACATTCTCCTTGACAATTTGAAAATTCCAAACGTAGTCTCACAAATCTCATTCCCATACAGTCATGTCGTTTTCATTTGAATTGAATACTTAGCTTTACTTACTAATACGAAGTTAAAATGTGTGAACAAGCTTCTTATTATATAATAATAAAAAGTATTAGTTAAACTTTTATTTTTATTCCTATGTATAGATTTCAAGATTTTTCTTTCATTATTTCATATATATAAGTAATTTATCTAACTACATCTACTTCTAGTGCTCTATCTTTTAGCTGTGGTCAATTACTAAGGTGAGCCCTAAAAATGTGCTTCTGTGGATAGAACAAATAAGATTCACATTTGCGAGTAATTATAACCTAAAATAACACTATAATCAATAAAGAATATACGTGCTTAAAGGTTTAAATTAAATTAATAATAGTTTTCTTCTATCAATATTGTAAGAAAATCTATAGCGTAAGAACTCACCACTTCATAATATCGTCTCGTAAATGTAATAAGAGACGACAAACCAGGAAATGGGCAGGAGCGTCTTTCTAACTATACTATATAACTAGTATGAAAACTATGAAAAACATCATTTGAGGCAATCTATGGGGGAGGTCTAAGTTCAGCCCTGAACTTTTGAAAGGCTTTAATGGTATACTGAGCAAACTAAATACTTATCTGTTTTAGTGTGTTTACGTGTAATTAAATAAAAGAGGTAAGGACATAACATCGTATATATTGAAAGAGAAGCACATTTTAAGGCGGCACTATGAAGCTCCCTAGATAATTTAACTGTTTTGTGACGATTGCGTGGATAACACAATACTCTTTCTTGTTTACAAATCGGAGAAATTTACACCACAAAAATATTATTGCTTTCAGAGGTTCTGCGTTACCGTTAAAAATATCATATTTATAATCACATTTCTCTTTTTCAATCGCCTTCAATCACAATTACCAGCGCTCCAGAAGCAATCGTGCACGCTATCCAAAAATATATATACATGACCACTAGCTAAACGAACTATTCATTCGAAACGAAAACGAGAGAATTTCATGGAAAATTAATACATCAAAACTTTTGGCGCAATACATCTCGAAATACTGGTTTCGTACCCGCCACCACTACATATAGATATATAAATATAACATCTTAAAATTAGCAATCCAAAAATATAAAATGTACATGTTGCAATCGTGCGCCCTCGGGTGTCCCGTGTTTCGCAAGCGAATCGCTTCCCTATAGTTAGTGCCAACAATGTTAATATCGCTTGTATCTGTAATGCGACCTTCGTCGTTTTACCACCAGAGGGTGCAAAAGCCGCCACAACTGGACGGTTATAGTCGAACTGCGTCGCGTAACATTCATAATTTTCACCTAACAGTCGCCAGTTTACTATTTGACAAGTTTCAATATACCATTCCATTGCGCAATTCACTAAGAATTCAAATACTTAATAATTGATATCAGATAAACTATTTTACTACAACTGCTCAATCAAAAAATCACTATCAAATCTGGGCAAAATGGACATTGAATTTTGTAAACAATAAACCAGCTTACCTACAAAATAACAGCTCGGGGCCATTTAATTTTTTTATTAAAGAATCATAAAGGAGCAACGCGGATGCTACTAAATAAACAAAGTAAAAAAAAATCGAGAAAGAAATTTAGGGAAAGTAATTTTTTTTTTCGTGTATTACAGTTATATTTTTTGTTTGTTTTTAAAAACAATCTGGTGTATCATAGTAAAGAGAAAACCTTTTCCGTGGCCCTGCACAAGCAAAGCAACCTTTATCGTTCGTAACTTTTGCTTTATAAAAATACGAATCGAAAATATTTCGACGGCAGCCAGTCGTCTTATGATTAAGCTATGATTACTTCTATTATCTTAGTCTATGATCTATAATACTACGATAAAATATCAGAGAATTCAGAAAAAGGGGAATATTTAGGTAGTTATTTCTATATTTAAGTGGTGCACAACCTTATTTTTCATGAACGCTAGATAAATATGGGATTTAGCTTTATTGAGAAATTAAAACAAAATCCACTATCTTATGAACTAATTCTAGATAGTTTGGATAATTTATTTATTTTACGACTTGAAATAGGAACTAGGGTGGGAAAAATCAAAAATATTAACGTAACGCAAATATTATAAAGTAAGTCAACAATGGTACAATCAAAAATAATAGATATTTGAATAAGTTCAAAGAACTTCATAAGATTCATGTGAGGCTTGTAGTCTACAGGAAAGTTGAGAATTAAAAGATTCAGTTATTCGTCTAGAGCTTTCAATGCATAGACTAAAAAAAGAATTAATCTATTTAGGCTGGAATGAAACCTTTACGGTAAACTTTAGACCAATAGTTAAACTAATTATTTTTTTCTTAAATACGATAAAATCTCAAAATACTCACAGCTCGTCGGGTTTATTGTAATATACGCTAGGTGCATCTACTTTATAAGAACAGTGGCTTTTTAATAATTTGAATTTGTACTTAACCTACATTCTTTTACTCCATCATGAAAATTAGTAATAGAGCCAAAAACTCGTGATTAATTTAAAACATACAAAAAAAACAAAAAAATATCATTTTTGGATGTAGTCTATGAACTGCAACTTCATACAAGAATTTTTAAACAATCGATTGAATACAACAATTGCCAATATACGGATGTTTTAGTTAAATTACATCCAATTTAGAGTTTTCAAAAATATGATTCCAATAAACGCCCTAAACAAACATCTCAAAAATACGTTATGAAAATATAATACAAATACGATAAAATTTATACTAAATATAACCCTGTCTATGACCTGAAGAGTTTAACTTAAAGAAGAATTTGAATCCAAACTCTGAACAAGTCATTTCTAAGGAAATTTAACAAAATTCGAACGACACTCAGCCGAACTTAATAAAGGACAGAATACTTAGCTATGCAATAGTCAAAGCCTTTTGTTAATTGCCTAATATTTGGATGAGATTTCTAGAAATAAATGGGTATATTCAAGGTCCGAGTTGTCTCACAACTCCATAAAGCCTGTTTTATAAGGGCTTTTATTTTATTTAATAAAGATGAAAACGATTAATGGTAAAGTGATATTAGAAAGGAACAGCTATAAATATTAGACAACCTGAATGAGTCACTCCAACAATGCCAATACATTGAATATAATGATTCTATTATATAGTTTTAAACCAGCGTTATCAACTTGGTTTTGCTACTTATGTCATTCAATGCTTGGAGCTGTAGCCGAAATTAACACATTCAAAGGGATTGACCAACTAATAAATTTACAATACTATTCTAGGTTACCTAGGTAGTTGGGTCATGTTTTAAACAAAAGTTCAAGTAACAGATCGTCATCAGCGTCCATAGGTGACTCGGGTGCTAAATAATCTATGATCCTGTAACAACAATAAAGGCAATATTTCAATGGTTAAAAAAATTTAATCAAATTGTATAGTTGGTTAAATTGAATAACTTATGTGTTCATAGATTTCATATTGCATGAACTATTACTAGTTTCAAAAATTTAATCATTTTATTATAATAATTAATTACTGCTCTATAAGCTTGTGGTGTACTAATATTCGGGTATTTGAGATAGTTATTTCAATATTTGGATATTGTACCACCTTTATATTACGCAATAATGAACAAGACTCCTTATTATGCCAGGCAAAGTACACAAATATTTTTTGTTACAAAAATAAATAAATAGTGCGGGTAGAAATATTACCATCATAACAGGATCAAAGACCAGCCGTACAAAGAAAAACAAACGGGGCTGGCGAACACAGATACATGGACTTAAAGATATTTAACTAGAATTAACTACCCATATCAATGAGAATAATTGTAATATTGTTATATTTTATTAATTATTAATATGATTGTTTAATAATGGTTAATAACCGTAGTGATGGTTTTTACTATTTTTTGTTCATTATATATATATATATATATTTGTATTTCATTACAATAGTATAAAATTCAACCCACCTATTGGGCGTGGGCGGCGTATTGGTGGTGTGCTGCGATAAGCTTGGGTGGGCATCCTGGTACAGCTGGGCCACCCTCCCGTTTTCTGCTCGTGCGTTCTGCAACCTATTACAATGTTTTTAATATGACCATTTTCATTTCTTCTTTTACACTTTTTGAAATCTTCTATTTAGTAGTCAAATACTTCAATATCTCATTTCAAAGTTTTTAATGATATTTTCCAGATCTATTTCACCACGACTAAAACTTTTTAATACCATACGTTTTAATTGAGCAGTACAGAATAAGCCACGTACGTAGTACACGCCATAGTACAGTGAAATTATATTTGTATTTTAAATTCATATTGGAACGGACGAGGATATTAAACCAGGATCTATGACTTAGTTACTCTGATCACTAAGCTGTGAGGCCGATAAAATTGTTATTTTTGAAATAGTCAAAGAGTAAATAATCCATGGAGCAAATTTGCTCCGTGGAAGAATCTTAATGATATTTAGACTTCCTATTATTAAAAAAAACGCCTGGATAAAACATAGATGTATAAAAAATAGGGTGTTTTGGAAAACCAGTGGCACAAAGAGAGTATACACATAAAATGAATAAATAAGCATTCAATGTCGTTCAATGATTATAATTCCATAAAATGATTAGATTATAGAATTATTAGAAATTAAAATGTATTCTAATGAGCTAACAGCTATATGTCAATTTATTAGTGCTGTAAAGGAGATATCATTGTGGGAGTTAATAACAGTAAGGTTCCATTAATTAACTAAGATTCTATCGGTTATAGTTTGAATAAAGCCATGTCACGCCACAATTAAGAGCCACCAAGAAGATTTAATTTAGTTCCCTTTTCTGCCACTGCAGCGCTAACAGTGCCACACAGTGGTGGTCTTAATCTTAATTACTGTGATCATTTTACGAATTCAAGTGCATCGTTGTGTAAAATTAACAACAATAAATATGAATGTGCCTATTAATGATCAAATATTATTCTTTTTTATGATTAAAACTACAACCATACCACGACCCATCTTGCAAATTAATAATTCCATTTATTGGAACGAAGTTCCTTATCGGACAGTACGAATTTGGCGGATAGGCGCTAGGCGAGAAAATGGTGTAAGATTTTTCCGTCACGACCCTTTCTAACGAAATGGCAGAAAGGGTCGTGACGGAAAAATCTACGGCCTTGGCGACTAATAAGGAAGCGAGATGGAATAATATCCATCTCCCTCGCACTTTTTCTTATCTTCCCATAAAAGAAATATTATTTTACGTTAATAGACGCTAATAATTCATTTATTTCTATTTGTTAAACAATAATATAATACTTTTTTCAATAATAATTAATACGAAAGAAACTTCGTTCCAACCGAGTGTTCCACGACACACTCAAATATATAACAATTTTAGCGATAATTTTAACGACCTAAATATAATTTTATTTATTTATATGATTTTTTATATATTTGAGCGATTTTTCTAAACTCTATAAGATTCAAACTAAATGGCTGGCTGTATCATTAATTGATTTATTAAACAATCGGGCTGCGATGTATGCAGCATTCCTTCATTATCTGTTCTATTATTTTCTAGCAAAAGTAGTTTTGTTTCATAAAGTTAACTAAAATACTTTAAAACTTACACTAGTTGATATTTCTTCCCAGGTACTGGCAGCGTGAAAAAAGCATTTTCTTATGATTATTACTAGTGAGTTATGATTTTGTTTTCTTCAATTATTAAAACTATTGGTAAATCCAATTGTGCATGCCCTAAACGCATTAAAGAAATACGTATAACATGATTATACGGATTTTTTTAAGGTAGTTTAAATACACACAAGTTTCCATTAATCACCTTATTATACTTCCAATTTTCTAATTATTTTATGTCAAACTTCAATTTTTAAAAAGGTTTGGAAAATCCAAAAGCGCATGACTCATAATGCTCATATGATCATCATATCATCATTCAGGTGACTCCATAAAATCCAAAACGTATTTTAGTATAAATATATACATCCTACTTACTTTCAGTACATAATAATATTATTAGTGCTGTGCTTTTAATTAAATATTAAAAATCTCTGATTATTAAAATATTCAAGTATGTATGAAATTTGGTCATTCGAATATTTTGTATTTGTACAGCGATCTATTTGAGCAGCTGCAAACAACCGATACCGTATCCACTCACGACGGCGTTTGACGCTGAAGTGATTGAGTGAGGCTGTCTATTTAGTAAAATAATTTAATACGAGGCTGCTAAAACACCAAAAATTTAGTCATTTCGCAGCCGCACAAAATTAGTTATAACTAAACAAAACAAAATTAAACTACCATTTACGTTCTATTGCTTTCCACATGATAGATGACGAGATAAAAAATAGATTGAGTTAAACAATTGATATTTTCAAAAGTTCTTTATCACTCCATGCGGACTTGATAAATCTACACTATAAGCCACTAAACCATTTTTTATGTAAAAATAGCAATTAATCGATTTAAATAAAATATTAATAAGTTCAAAAATCATTTATCTTTCTGACAATGTGATTTTTATATCATTTCTATCTTCAATATGATTGTTAGATACAATTTTATGCGAAAAACGTTGGAATCTCAATTTTTAGGCGCTAGTAGAACATAATATATATCTACACGCTTTGCGCTTAAGGCATGCATTAAATATTAATTTTAAAAAACATATTTAAAGAAATAATTTTTTCTGCTAAAAACATGAGTCATCTTTTTATAATTTTATAAATATGAATTGATACACTATACCGAATAAAATCACCTCAATGTCTACTCATAGTCTGTTTTTCTTCTACTTTTTTACAATATGCTTTTAATAATTTTTTACGCTAGCGCTTTTTATCAAACATATTAATATATAAACTAAAACTCATAGGTACATGTATTATACTAAAACAAAAAATATTTGTATCCCCTTTTGAAATTAATGCGCGCACGAAGGATTGCGTGATTTGGAATTGTTAAAGTTTATGTGAAGGAGAAGTGCAGAAAGCTATAACGTATTTATAATATGTGCTATAAATATATTAAATTAAATTAAATAAAACATTAATTCTGAATAAAACTACTTTTGCGGTTTTTTCGCGTTTAATTAACTTATTTTTATTAATTCTCGACGTTTCTGATGCTTTACAGCACCCATGGTCACGGGGGACTGAGGTGATGGACGTCCCGATGTCAGAGTTAACCCAGAGTACCTTCAGCTTTTTTAATTATTAATTTTAGTCCGATCTCTCTCCGAATGAACTTACTTTGTAAAAGTAGTTTTATTCAATGTGTAGTGTTCGCGTTAATATAAAAAATCATTCATTGTTGTAAAACATTCATTGTTGACGTTCATGTTGCCAATGTTAGAAACATTGACAACAGAGTCTATTGGACCAAACCTAGGGTCACACAGTCGCACAAAAAAAAATTGTTGCCAAATAATTTTAAAATATTGCCACCAAATAATTGCTGTCAGATTGTCTGAATAAGCTGTGAATTTTAGGTGATTTCTATGTATGTTATGATTCTAAAGTGATTACATTCCTATCCGTTCCTTTTATATTAGTCTCTGGAATGTATAATATCAAAACAAGTGAAATATAGCTTGCTTGATATTCAAACTTATAAATAAAATGCATTATGATACGGCATTTCGACCAATAGCGACCAATGTATAGATTCATCAAAAATCAATATTTGCAAATTTAAGTAATAAAGAGAGTCTGTAATCAAATAATTTGAGCATACGTATAATAATATGTAATATTTTTAGAAACTATTCCACTTCTGATGTTAGAACTTATTATCTTAATTTTACTCTTTTAGAAAGGAAGAACTACGTTACCTATTTCTGATACATGTGTAACTACTGACCCTCAAAGAAAACATGGGGCAAGCACACACCTCGTGTGTAGGCTAAAGTAACGATACTGGCGATAACGACCAATAGCATAGCAAGTTATTTTTTACAAAAATAAAAGAAAACCATTAAATGCTTACTTGATCTTAGACTGCCTCATAAATTGCTGAATTTTCCTCGCCGCTTGATTCTGACGTCTTTGAGAGTACGTTCTTTTACTTAAACAGCGAAAATTAAAATAGGTTAAGAACATAATCTATATACCACAATATACTTTAATTTAGAAAGTAAATCACAAAAAGTGATTTAACAAGAGGTAAAAATTAAAAATTTTGTACAACCGACTTCAACATAAATATAATTTATTGTTGATTTTTTAAAACCGCTCGACCGATTCCGACAAAATTTAAATAAGACTATCTGGGATGTACACCCCTTGAAACAAAAAAAGTATTTTCCAAATTGGTTCAGGCGTCTTCAAGTAATCGGTGTACATACATAAAAAAAGGTTTCGACGAATTATAAATCTCCTCCTTTCTGAGGTCGGTTGAAAATGTGGGCCTATTGGCAAATAAATTGGATTTTATGGCAGAGATACAATTATTTTAACAATTTATGAGTTTAAATAAAAAATATATGTTACCGTTACCGCCTATTAAAATCCCCTGGTGGACATGAGCCTCACTTTATAGGATAGATATTTGCCATAATTTTCTTTTTAAAACGTTACCCCCCACCCTAGGATTTTCTCCTGTATCGTGGAGGCAGTTTACAAACACAAATTGCACAAGGACAAACATCCAGACCCGGAACAATTATTTGTAGGCCATGCAAATACTTGTTCCGTGCGGGATTCGTACCCGCGGCCCCCAGAGGAACAAGTCATTGCTAAGCCACTGCGACACAGAGCCTTCACACTATAGTTGCCACACTTGGCAAGCGGGTTGGCAACCGCAGTTTTTTTTAATTTTTAGCCGTTTTTAGGAAAACGCTGCTGCCTATCTGTTTTTTTCCCTCTGTCGCCTCTTAAGACACCGCACGGGATGATATGGGGTAGTGAATATTCTTTCACGGTAATGAAAACAATCTGTATTTTACATAATTTTATAGATTTAAGGTTTAAAATTTCTTTTACGAAAGTAATACTGACAAAACAGATAGAAATACAATTAAAGTAATAGCCGATATATGTATCTTTGCTAACCTTCTTTCATTTCTATAAACATTTGACTAGGTAATTATTTACAAAATAGGAAAATAGTGACAGTTATTAAAAATATATCTAAAAAAAAAAGGAAAATGTAAAGTCAGGTGTACCTAACGGATCCGTATATGGACCAGTCGGCTATATAATGCTCGTCAGTATATGTAACGTAATTGAACACTGTACTGTTTTTATGTATGATGTCATGTGCATTCTTTATGCTGACAAAAATCGAGATGAAATAGAGAAAAAGATACAAAGTCATTTTAATAAAACTAAGTAGTCTCATGATAATGGAATTTTTATTAACACAGCAAAAACTAAAGGAATGCATATGTCATCACCGCATAATATTAAAAATTCAAAAGAATATAAGGTAGTGGGTCACTCATACCAATGTATACACGAAAATATGCTTAATTGTAAATTTGCAATTGAAGCATTGGGTGCAAAAAGGGCGTATCTCGTAAAAGTAAATTTCGAGAAAATTGTAAATAAATGTTTAATGTCTTAAAACTTTTTAGTGTTTATAGTATGACTCCTATATACTTGATTATTCATTTGTGCTGTGATTTAATTTAATGACTAAGATATTATTATCATTTTAAAATACTTAGAAGCTATTGAAAAAACATTTCTTTTTTACATGTGTTATCCGCCCTTGTTGCACCCAACCCGTAAATAATGGGGCGTTTAGTTTATTACTGGTTTTAAGACTATAAATAACAACTAATTTAGATTCTTATATGAATTTGTTTTATTTGAAAGTAAATAATAATAATATAGTTAATAGAATCAGGTGTTACTTTGCGGAAATCTATTATATTAAAGTTGGTAAAAATTACTTTGTGTACATCCGCTCGATAAAATAAAATGATGTGTCGTACCTAGTTTGAAGAGCACCTCCCGTCCTCCCTCAATTGCGTGCACTATCCCCGTTACCACTAATCCCAGCACCACCACTCCCAACACTACTACACTACCACCGCACACTTTATAAGGTTGTAGAGCTATGGTGCAGCTATATTAGTAGTATAGTTGTAGCACGAATGGGTTGGCTCGACCGGGGAAGGACCACGCTCTCACAGAATACCAGCGTAAAATAGCAGCTTAACACTGCTGTGTTTTGTATTGTGGGTGTAGAGAACCGGATACCCTATTTACTGGAAAAGAGGCATTCCATCTTAGTCCTCACGGGTGACAACGCATCTACATTTTGATTCGCAAACGAGGATACATGTAGATGTCTATGGGCCACAGCAACCACTTACCATGAGGTGGACTGTGGGCTCGTTTGTCACCCTATCTTATAAAAAAAAAACTAGGAAAGACACATCACTTCCGACAAAACGACAAGTGTTTCGCCTCTATACGAGGCATCTTTAGGTGACGTAGACACTGCGATGGCTGACCGCTAAGCTTAGCTTATTATCGATAATCGAGGATATGACAAAGATTTTTGAAACAACACTTGGTGATATCTTTAAAAACCTTTTTAGGTATCTTTTTACCCCGAGCCGATGTGTACTCTTCAGCCAAATTTCTCTTCACCTTTCGCACAGTTTTTCCATGAATATTCATACTTTAACTTCTTTTTTCCTTTCTTTTTCGGGGGAACATATTCACTCTGGTCATAATTTGCATCATACTCACTAAAATCACTAATTTCAGACATTTTTTAACTTTTAATAAGTTTTTAAAAACTGCAGGTCGTAAAGTGTTTGAAATTTAAACACACATTTGTAATCTATGCAACAAGGGCGGAGCGCCTCCTTCAAAATAAATGATTCCCACGCCGCCTAGAAGCGATAGATCGAATTGAGTTTTGGTCACCAAATACTAGATGACGCATTACATATTTTAATGCAATAACATCAAAACGGGCTTTGGGTACCAAACGTCCTTGTTGCACCCAATGTTTGAATTATAAAATTTGTAAAATATTTGAAATAACTAAGTGCAACAATAGATAGAAATATGAACTAGGGTAGCCATATAGAACAGGTGTGTAATAAATTAAGAGGGATATTAAGTAAATTCAATTATTTGAAGAAAGTAACATCTAAAACCGTACTGTATGTTGTTTATGTACGCACTAGTTGAGTCAACGTTGCAATATGGATTAGTAGCATATGGAAGGACTTTTAAAACATATATAGATAAATAAAAGCAATTTCAATTTAGATTTATGAAAATTTTGGCTAACCCAAAAGCTAAAATTAAATTTAGAGATAATTATGAGCAGCTCTTCCAGTAGTGTAGTTTAATATCGATTCACGAGCAATTTAAAATATCATTTGCGACATGTGATAAGTATTACTCAATTCTATGTATACCATTGTGTAGCTTTATGCCCATATAAAAGAACACGCGCAGACCGCGTAAAGTAATAACATTACAATATAAATGTGCTAATTAATATGGCAAAACAACGTCCCAACACTTAATATCGAATATTTACAACAATTTACTAAAAGAATGCCTTACGTATAAAACAAAAATAAAGTTTAATAATTTAAAATTTAAAATTTTGTACAACCAACTTCAATATAAATTATTAAGAATAACTCAAAAACTATTGGTCAGACATTGATCGAATTTATATGGGACCACATGTGAAGCACCAGATTTCAAGTAAAAAAAGAAATATTGAAATCTGTTCACCCAGTAAAAAATTATGAGGTAACAAAGATAATAAACATACAGTCGAATTGAGTACCGTCTCCTTTTTGTCGGTAAAAGATAAGTTAAAAAGCTTTATACTAATAAATAGTAAAAAACTGACATATGTATGTATCGTGATGATCCATTATACAACAATATAAGCCGTAGTTATTATGTATGGGTGTGTACCTGTGTATGTATATAAAGTGTATGTGTATATGTATAAAGTATATATTGATACTATTGATTTGTTATATTTGAGAGTGTTCATTTGTATTAAGCTTTTATTGCGTGTTAGGAAGTAAGAGAGCATTTTTTTCTTCTGCCAACAAACGGCTGAACAGTTTGGCAGAATGTAAAACTTTAATAGTGTTAATTTAAATAATAATGTTTAATAAATAAATAAATAATTATGATAGCGTATCTGGAGGAGGCAGAAGGCTATCGTTCTGCTTTATTGAGTGATGGTGGACACATATCATCCAAGCACTTATATTTTTGCGGACATGCAAACGTGCATGCGTATATGCCATGCTACAATATGCTCCTTCGCCATCTGAATAAACTCTTAAAACTGCAGTTAATAATGTCATTGGTGCCGGTGGTGGTGGATCTTGGTTTGGTTTCTTGGTATTGAAATTTCAAGGCGAACTCATGCTTGCTGAGCTGAGCTCAGCTACTGCGACTCCGCAGTAGATACAGTTGCTACTGAATTTTATAAAACTTACTTGACAGATGTTGCTGCAAGTCGTCGCTCTCGCAATGAGCGATATCCACGTTGTATTACAGTCGCTGCGGCATGCATTTGCTTTAAATAGGCAAACTGCAAAAAACACAAATGCATTAAACGCAATAAATATCTAATTGAGAGCCGTTATAGTAGTGGGATGCTGAAAATTTTCAAAATATATGGTTATTTGAGGTTTGAGTTTAAGTCAAATTGCTGTTTTGCATGGGAAAATGAAAATGTTTTTATACAAAAAATATTTAATAAATATATTTTAAGTTAATAACCAGTTTAATAATGCTTGTTAATGAGATTGTTAGCTTTCTAGCTAACAATCTGTGGCTTTCTTTTTCCAGTATGTACATTATAAAATCTGAAGTGAGAACTGAGCCTTTGAACTACCGCGTTATACTTTCCATATATTAAGAAAGTTTGAGAAAAGGAGTGTAACGAAGACATGAGAAATACCCGATAGCGACGGAAAAAAAGTAATTTTTAGTAAGCAGTCCACAACTGAAAATAGGCCTCTCTCATAGGAAGGACCTTATACCTGAAAGTTGCACCACCATCCACTGGAGGATAAGACACTTCTAACGTCAGCCGTTCGAGACGGGATAGTATTTACCATTAAGCCAAAAATTCATTAATTCATGACAGAAATTTTCATTAGTTGCCATGTTTCACAGGTGAGTTCGCAGCCGCGGTGTTTTTTTTTTATTATTCTATATTATCCGGTTAGTGTTATCAGGAAGATGACGCTGACCATTTTATGTTTCATTTCCATCTGTCGTCTGTTACGAAACCCACAGGATGAGAAAGGGTAGTGGATTCTATTATGTCATCTCTACACGGCATATATAGAGCCAAAAATATTTACCTGCTTATATCTACGGTAGCAATTTTGTATAGTGATTGCAGCGGCCGCAGCACGTCTTTGCAGCTGTCGCCCACGATATTGACGATACGCCTTCTGAATCGTTATTGCAGCCGAGTACAATTCACGTTGCTCTCGATCTAAAAATATGTAATTAACTGCAGAAATTTATAAAATCGCACTTTGATGAAGAACAAGAATCGGCAAGATGAGGTAGATCTGGATAAATTGTTAAAGACGTGACATAATCACAATCCGTTCATAAATATATTGACCATGCCTGGGTTTCGAAGCCACAACCTGCGACTCAGTAATCAGCTTTTTTCATAGATGTAAAGGTGACCAACCAATCCTTTTTTATGGGATGAGGGTGACAAACGAGCACACAGTTCACCTGATGGTAAGTGGTTGCTGTGGCCCATAGACATCTACATTTATCCTCGATTACGGATCAAAATGCAGATGCGTTATCACCCCTTAGGACTTAGATGGAATGCCTCGTTTCCAGTAAAAAAGATCTCCGGTTCTCTACACTCACCATACAAAACACAGCAGCGTTATGTTGCTATTTTACGCTGGTATTCTATGAGGGCGTGGTCCTTCCCCGGTCGAGCCGATCCATTTGTGCTACAACTATACCAGTAATATAGCTGCAGCATGGTTCTACCACGTAAACAGTCTACATGAATCCTTAATTTAGTATCAAAATTCAGATGCGTTGACATTTTAAAATTTACTTAAATAAAAAGGCCATTTTAGAAGTATTTTAAAACAAGCAAAAGCTTGTAAACATTAACTTACCATTTAAAGTCAAACTTGAAAAATGTGAAGTGGCGTGCAGAAATTCCTGCAGTGTAGCTGAAGGTGTACCGGGTAACGGTGCACGAGGGGAAGGCGGAGGCGGTGACAAAGCTGAACCTGGTGACACCGATCCTGACGAGCACGGTGTTGACCCCCCGCAATATCTGAGGCAAAAAATACATTTTTCATAGAGCGGTATACTCCTTTTTTATTTCATTTTTGTTTGCGGAGGAACTTTGGTATATTCTGTGACCTACCCAAAGCCTCCGATTGTGTTAACCATGAGACATTAATCAGGAAACTACAACAATATGGTGTAATAAATGATGCTCTTAAACTTATTATTTTACCTAGTTCCTACGGTTCGATAATACAAACGGGCATGTTTCAAGACCAAAATATCGGTACTTTCTGTTTCTTGTCTATATTAATGCTTTGCTATTCATAGTAGGCGTAGTGACAACCATGATATAGCATTATTTGCTGATGATAATTCACTCATTTTCACACACTTAAACGACAACTAGTAAAATCTAACAAAGTAAATAACGCTATATCTAAATTAGTAAATTGGTTAAACGATAATAATTTGCATTTAAATGGCATTAACACTAAATGTATGAAATTCACAACTAAAATTTCCAACATCAAAATGCTAATGGAATTTAAAATGGGGAGGAGTTGAGTCTTGTGGATACCACCATTTTTTCTTGGAGTAACACTAGACGCGAAGCTACAATGGGGCACTATATATTTTAAAAAATTGGAAATCTTACCAGTGTTTAAACAGCTAAACTCTTTTATTTCTGCCGACTTCCAAAAAGGAGACGGTACTCAATTCGGGTGTATGTTTTTTTTTTTTTTTTTATGTTTGTTACCTCATAACTTTGTACTGGGCGAACCGATTTCGATGATTCTTTTTTTATATGAAAGCTGATAGTTCTCGTGTGGTCCCATATGAATTTGATCAAGGTCAGACCAATGGTTATTGAGTTATTCTTAAATAACCTATATTGAAGTCGGCTGTACAAAATTTTTAATTTTAAATTATTTATCTATTTCCACAGCATAATCACGAATAGTATTTTGCTATAGGGACACGAATCTGACTCTGAAATCATATTTTTTTACAAAAGAGGGTTATAAGAGCAATCTAATTTAAAACCTAAAAACAAAAATATGAGTATATTGATATATTTACTTTGGCCTCTCAATATATTTACGAAATTAGAATGTAAGTAAACAAAAATATACGTATTTATTAGAAAAACTAATATCAATCTGTAAATACTAGAAACAAACAAGCTAGTATTAACAGTCACTCGATTACACAGAGTCAGTAATTTATTCTTGAATTGGTGTATGCGCTCTTCCAACAAAATCCCAGAAATACTCCTAGGAATGAGGTGATCGCTACCAAGCTTTTTCTAATTTGTTTTGTGTTTATTAATACAGAGTGTTCCAGAAATCAACACCAAGCAGGAAACGGGTGATAGGCCAAGTCATGATAGTTATCGGAAAAATAAAATAAGAATAAAACTATTTTTACGGATTTTATCGTGTTTAATTTACGTGTTGTAATTTCCAACGTTTCGGGTGCTTCACACCAACCCATGGTCACGGGGTTGAGATATTTGACGTCCCGATGTCACAGTTAGCCTGGTGTAGTGTTCACGTAAATATAAGAAATCATTATAAAATAAGAAATTTAAGTTATGTATTTTTTTAAATATTAGGCATTCTCAAAAATCAAGGAAACCTGCAACCTGTGATTGTCTTTTAACTCCCTTTACTACAAATATTTTTTTTTAGTAATCCTCTATAATACTTCTATAAGTTGTTGCCTAAAATTAAAAAACAAAAGCCCCAGGTTTGAAGAAAACGTCACTTTTAGCCCAATTAAGTATTTTAAGTTAATACTTTGCCCAATTTCAACTGACTGTACTGAAAAAGAAATTTAAAGAAAAAGAAGTTTAGCAAGTAACTTTAAAAGTTGGCGCATTTGATAAGGATTCCAAAATTGGTTTGATACTTGCTTTTCATGCATTATTTCTTGCTAACTCAGTTTTGAAGATATGTTTAATACTTAAATGATTCTAGTGTACTCAAGGTTTTCCTCGAGACCTTAAATTTAAGAGTTTGAGTGACATTGAGAAGTGTGAGCGAGACATCCCAAGAGATAGCCCAAGAGCACCGCGGGCCATTGATAACAATTTTTTTCTTTTAGTTTAGGAATGGTTCTCTTTTTAAGAAGACTTTTAAATTCAATATCAATTGTTGGATTCTAAGATTTATTACAACAAATGTTCAAACTGCCTTCCTTCAGCCGCAACACAAGCTCGATATCTTCTTAAAAAAGATCGGTTATCAGATGGGCGGATTTTCCGTTATTAACAAATTCAACTGCTTCCGTTATTCGTTGCCGTAGTTCAGATATGTTATTAAATGACTTTGAGTAAACTTTTTCTTTCACCACGACCTAGTAAAATATAGTGGATTTAAGCCAGGTGAATGGGCTGGCGACGAGATTGCACCCCAGACTGCCTATCAATCATTTTACCGCTGTTTTGAAAAACAAAACTCTCTGCTCGGAAGAACCAGCAAAAAACCGAGACAGACTTTTTCAATGTAAATTTTACACGAACGGTTGTGCTAAGATATTTTCTAAATGAGCGGGCATAGTGTGCCAAGATGCAGTCTTGCTGGAACCACAAGTCATGTCTCTGTAAATTCTAAGTGGCACGTTTGCCAACAACTCTGGTAATGATTTTGTTAAAAATCCAAATCAACATCGCCATTCCAAACTTTTGGCAGCTCAAAAAGTCCATGATTTTCCCATTTAAAATTCTGGTCCACATGTTTATTTTGAAAGGTTGAATAATCCAATTTTTAGTTGCCAAATAACGATGGCTGTCACGAAAGGGTGCACGTATTTCATACATACGTGTTCCATTACATTTTTATAGTATAGTACATTCTTTATACAACAGTAGGAATTAATAAAAGCAGGCGAAGTTGTAGTGTTATGCTACTTACTTATCATTTTACATTAATTTAAATCCATTTTTCCATTCTGTTTCAATTCTCTGCATTCACTTCAAATCGGAATATTTTACATCACCTTTATTTCCATAGGATCCTGTAACGATTTCAAACCATAAGAACACAATCACAAATCATTTCTACTTCGTATTTCCACATTATCAGCACTTCTAAATTGGTGTCAATGAAGTCTACCTTTTTTCGATCTTTTAGTTAGTTTTCCGTAACTCTACAATTTCGGGCTTTGTGTGGGTAGTTGCGTTACCTTTTTTCCTATTTTAATAATATCTCCTTTTCCACTTAAATCTTTCCATTTTCTTATAACAAGCCTAAAACTAAAATTTGACATGTTCTATTACTGATGTTTATTTGGTCTCCATGGAAATTATATTCAAATTTGTTACCGGTCTGTAGTTTCTATTTCGATAATTCCACATAAATACTTTTTCCTCTTGACCATTTACAAAAAATTTGCGTTTAATTTAAATAATTTTTCCGTTCTCTCTAGAAAGATATAACAACCGAACAATCGGTGAAGAAATTCAGTCTTGCTTCAGTTCTCGTATCGGAAGCATCTTCTAAAGGCCTTATCCCGGGGCCGCTCAGCCCCGGGATCCTGCAAGCCTCTATCCTGCCTGAAGCCACTGGACTCTACGATCCGTTGCTCTGCCTGAAGTCGCCGGATCCTACAAAACGTTGCTCTGCCTGAAGTCGCCGAGATCCCACAAGTCTCTACTCTACCTGGAGTCGCCGGAACCTACAGACCTCTGTTCCGCCCGAAATCACCGGAACCTACAAACCTCTGTCCCGCCTGCAGTCACCGGATCCTGCAGGCCACTGCGCTGTCTGAAGTCGCTGAGGATCCTGCAAGCTCCTGTCTGGGCTGAAGTCGCCGATCCTGCAATCGCCGCATTCACCTGAGGTCGTCCCCTAGAGACGCCCACGCCTACCCACCTACGCCGTGCGTGCTCGTTCCAGGCGCTGAGAGCACGCTTGGGATCTTCGGACTCAGCTACGACATAAATCTTTTTTTTATTACCTTTTTTTAAATATAATTTGTAAATCACATCATCCATCATCTTCATATTTCATTTTTTTTTATAAAATTGTAAATACTCTTTTAAAAACTTAAATATATTTTTTTGTCTTGGTCTATTTGGTTGTTTTGCTGATCGTAGGTTAGGTTTTCCTTCTCTTTTAATTGTCGCTTCACGACAGTTTGGCGCCCAACGTAAAAGTCCTCTTTCTCTCTTAATTCTTCACCTTTACTGCGCCTTGTCTAGTTCCTTTTGATTTAATTGCTTTCCCTTTTGTTCTTAACTTACTATTCATCATTCATTTACACACCCTTTTCATACCTTCAAAATTCTAAAACAAAACTTCTTCTAGTTTTTCAACTTATTTGGATTATATTTAGGCCTACAAATAACACTTCATTTACATTCATCACTCTAAGTTACATTCATCACTATAATATTTTTTATTCTAGATAACTTAGAGGTACGATTTTTAATAATATTTTTATTTCTTAAACTTAACTTTACACGTAATTATAACAATGAAAAGGGTTATTAAGTACGAATTCCTTAACAAGGCCGAACTTGAATACGAAGTGAAGATTAGATGTGAGGAACCAGCTAATACTGTTTTGCTTCTAAAAAAAACAAGTTTTACGTTTAGTTGCGAATTCTCACCCTGAAGATATTCTGACTTCTCCAATTCCGATCGAGGATGACTTGTCTCAAATTGATTCTACATTGACCTATCTGGACTGTAAAATTAAAAAATTTTTACAAGGTGAAACCAAATATTTACGACTAATAGAAACTTTTATTAACCATGTTTTTTACAGATTAGAGCGAATAGATACTGACTTATATCCAGACTTTAAAGCATATTTCGAGACTTTGAAGATGAAATATGACGCTATGGCTAAACAATTCGAATCCTTGACTCCACCTTCAACTGAAAATGACGTTCCATCACTTGACCCTCCTGATGACCCGACTGTTACGGTTGACCCGACTGTCACGGAACTCCCCCTTGTTTCTCAAACTTCTATTCAGGTCCATACCCCGTATCCTCCACCACCACCTCAATCTTTTTCTCCATCCAACGTCTTCAAAGATCTGAAAAGACACACCTTCAATGGTAAAAGCTGTCCAAGATCCTTTCTTCAAAAACTGGAAGAATACTGTATAGCTCGTGGCTTGTCCAAAGACTTGTTGATTTCACAAGCGTTTGAAATTTTCACTGACAATGCTCTTCATTGGTTCAGATTTAAATATAATCAGAATCCAAACTTAACGTGGAACGAACTTTCTTCATTATTAATCAAAGACTTTGGTGGTTTTGATTATGATCACAAACTTTTAGAAGCGATTAGGAATCGAACTCAAGGTCGAGATGAACCTATTGTCATCTATATTTCCATCATGTCTGGAATGTTTTCTCGTCTTTCGAAGAAACTTTCTGAAACAGAACATTTGGAGATTATTTTGAGGAATATTCGCCCATGTTATTCTGTCTTCGTAGCTCTAAAAGACATTGACTCTATCGACTCTCTTTTGGCTACTTGCCAAAACTATGAAAAATTCCTAGACAGAGACAAACAATTTAAAGAACCAAATGTACAACAAAGTCCTCTTATTTCTGAATTCAACTACAAGCATTCCACTTCAAGTTCAGTTGACTCTTCAGATTTTTCTAATAACTCAAGACCTTCTCCTCCCCTCATGAATAAATTCACTTCATCCTACAAATACCCTTCTAGGCAAGTTAATAGTCTCTCTCAAACCAAAGCTCCTCAAGAAAGCTCCTTTTGTGTTCGCTGTCGTAAACAAGGTCATTCTTTAAACACCTGTACTCAACCACGATTCGTGATTTGTTTCAAATGTGGTCTTAAAGGTTTTAAAACTGCGGATTGCCCTACTTGTTCTCCCAAACCTAATACTAGTTCAAAAAACTAACTACTGACTTGAAAAGTAACTTAAACTTTGATAACGACGATTGGACTAATTGGATTAAAACAATTCAAAACTTCTTTTCTTGTTACAAAATCTCTTCTACACTCTACTCCAAGGAACAAGATCTTAATCGTCCATTCGTTAATGTCAAAATTTATAACTTAACTTTATCTGGTTTACTAGATTCTGGCAGTTCAGTAACTATTCTGGGTAATAATTCTCATTTGGAAATTTTTAAACTGGGCTGCAAACTTTTCAAGTCAGATCTTATTACTGTCTCTACTGCTAATAATCAAAAAATTAATTCCTTGGGTTATTTTGACTTACCTGTTCATTTTAATAATCAAACTCATTTAATTAAAGCTTATGTTTTCCCTGAAATATTTCCTTCGCTAATATTAGGTATTGACTTTTGGAGAAAATTTAATCTTTTACCTAGTGTTTTATCTTCTCTTAACTTTACAGAATCTAAATTTTCTGCTATCGAAACTAAAGATACTAAAGTTTTACCTTATGAGCATTTAACTCCTAACCAAAAGAACATCGCTAACGACATCATCCAACGCTTCAAAACAATTTCTTTTGAGGAAAAAGGTATCCTGGGAAGCACACATTTAATCACCCACAAGATTGATACTGGTGATTCTCTTCCAATCAAACAAAGATGTTATAGACTGTCTCCTGAAAAACAAAAGGCGTTAATTAATGAAGTTGACAAGATGCTGGGATGGAAGGTCATTGAACAATGCGAAAGTCCTTGGTTATCTCCAGTTCTCATCACTCCGAAGAAGAATGGTGAATGGCGTTTCTGTGTTGACAGCAGGAAGCTTAACTCAATTACACGTCGTGATGCTTATAAGTTGCCACTAATAAGCGAAATTTTGGACAACCTGAAGAATGCCAAATACTTATCAAGCATTGACATTGCAAAAGCATTTTGGGAAATTCCCTTGAATCCTGCGGATAAAGATAAAACTGCCTTTTATGTACCTGGAAGAGGTATGTTTAGATTTAAAGTAATGCCTTTTGGCCTCACCAACTCACCTGCAACTCTACAAAGATTAATGGATATGCTGTTTACTCCTGAATTTGAGAACAAGGTATTTTGCTATCTGGACGACATTGTTATTATTAGTGAGACTTTTGATGAACACATATCGCTTCTCATGAAAGTTCATGAAAAACTATCATATGCCAATCTAACTATTAACTTTGAGAAGAGTCAATTCTTCAAGAAAGAACTGAAATACCTTGGTTTTCTTGTGGACGAGTATGGTTTACGTGCAGATCCAGATAAAATAAAAGCTATTTTAGAATATCCTGTACCTACTTGCAGAAAAGAAGTACGAAGATTCATAGGCACCTGCAGCTGGTTCAGAAGATTCATTCCAAACTTTAGCACTATTGCCTCTCCACTCAACCAACTAACCTGTTCCGGGAAGAACGCTCCTAAATTTTTATGGAATTCACAAGCTGCAGCTGCTTTCCAGAAACTTAAAGAAGCCTTGGTAACTGCTCCTGTCCTTGCTTGCCCTAACTTCGAACTACCCTTCTCTGTACATTGTGATGCATCAAATTATGGCATAGGAGCAATGCTTACCCAACAACAAGATGATAAAGAAGTCGTGATTGCTTACATGAGTAAAGCACTAAATAAAAATCAACGGAACTACTCAACTACTGAAAGAGAAACATTGGCTGTAATAACTGCATTAGAACATTGGCGATGTTACCTAGACAATGGTAAAGAATTTACAATATATACTGATCATACTGCGCTTAAATGGTTTCAGAATTTATCAAACCCATCAGGAAGACTTGCTCGCTGGACTTTACGCTTATCATGCTTTAACTTTGTCATAAAACATAAAAAAGGAAAGGATAACGTTGTTCCAGATTTATTATCAAGACATAAAAATCAAGAACGTCCTAATACACGAGAAACTTCACCTCAAGGCGTACATCCCATTACGATTGAAGAACCACCTGATCGTAGACTTGAACACTACAACAAAATTTTTCTCGGATGTTCCAACAATCCAGACGCATATCCCAACTACACTATCAGGGATAACAAACTTTACCGCTGTATCCATTCTCCCGATCGTCTAAACGATGACTTTATTTGGAAAGAAGTTCCACTACCTCAAGATAGACAGGCACTTATTGAAGCTAACCATGGTTCCCCTTCAGAACTCCATCTTGGTATCTTCAAAACATTCAAGAAAATATCATTAAAATACTATTGGCCTGGTATGTCTAAGGACATTGCTGAATTAATCTCGACTTGTGAAACCTGCTTAACCTACAAACACCCTAATCATTCTCCCTATGGTCTTATGGGTAAACCCAAACTTTGCTCCAGACCTTTTCAAACTATATCCTTAGATCTTATGGGTCCATTGCCAATGACTCGAAGACGAAATCAGTATATTCTAGTGATTAACTGCAATTTTACTAAATATACTATGATTTTTCCCCTTAAACGTGCTACTTCAGCTAATATTATTAATGTTTTGGAAAATTCAGTTTTTCTAGTTCATGGCATTCCTCAAACTATTATAATGGACAACGCTGTTCAATTTCAGTCGCGAGAATTCCACTCATTTTTAAATTCTTATAATGTTCCTTGTATTTTTCACACAGCTTTATATTGTCCTCAGGTTAATCCTACGGAGAAGTTTAATAGCACAATTATTACAGCTCTAGCATCTCTAGTAGGAGACGATCATAGATCCTGGGACAACCATCTTGCTAAGATTCAGTACGCAATGAACAGCGCTACAAATGTAGCTACTGGTTTTACTCCAAATTTTTTAGTCTTTGGTAGGGAAACAATACCTTGTGGTTCCTTCTATACTCCAACTCAGAACCTCGAGGAATTGGTATTTATGCCTCGTGATATTTACGCGTCTAATGCTGGTCTCCTCTCATCTATATTTCACAAAGTTCAAACTAAACTTCACATAGCTCACGCTAAAAATAGCGCTCGCTATGATCTTCGTCGGTCTTTTAAAGAATTCAATGTGGGAGACACTGTTTGGCGTAAAAACCATGTTTTAAGCGATGCCGGCGCATACTTTAATGCTAAACTTGCCCCTAAGTTCATCAAGTGCAAAGTGATAGCTAAACTGTCACCACTAGTCTATGTGCTTGAAGACCCTAATGGAGTTAGAGGCAAGTGGCACATTAAAGATGTAAAATCATAAATTTTCTTAACTTTTATTTACTATTAATTTGTATATATGTATAAATATCACCATCATTTTCACCTTATTATTTTTATTTCTTTTAATTTGTTTGTTTGTTTGATGATCCAGTGTTCTTCAACACATCTTGCTTTAGGACCTCGAACTTTCGTTGGTTAATCGTCACTTTTTATTTTTATTTCAGACACATCTCGTTGGTGATGTTGCTGATCTCTGGCTTTGAGCCCTACCGCTCTGGCCGTTCTTAATCTTTACTTAAGTCATAGCGACTAAAGCTTACTTGAGGTATTTCTTTACCTTTATCTTCACTTGGGAGCAGCTGACTACTCCCTTAATTTTTATCTTCACTTAGGAGCGGTTGACAACTCCTTAAATAAGCCTGAATGTCCTTTTGAAAACACACTTCTAAGAGTGGTGTTTCTTCGACTAATTTTTTTTCCCACACAGGAGCGGTTGACTACTCCTTAAATAAGCCTTAATGTCGTTTTGAAAACACACTTTTAGAGTGGTAGTCATTGAATGTGAACTCCACCCTTACCTGAATGCAGATGATGAATGTAAGAGATAGTATATCTGATTTTGACTGGTGATGTCTGTTTCTGCAAAGCTGTGTTTTTATGGTTTATTTTAGAATGTATATATCAAAATTTTTGCTGAGTCAAAAATTTTCCAGGGTCGGGGGGAAAATGTAGTGTTATGCTACTTACTTATCATTTTACATTAATTTAAATCCATTTTTCCATTCTGTTTCAATTCTCTGCATTCACTTCAAATCGGAATATTTTACATCACCTTTATTTCCATAGGATCCTGTAACGATTTCAAACCATAAGAACACAATCACAAATCATTTCTACTTCGTATTTCCACATTATCAGCACTTCTAAATTGGTGTCAATGAAGTCTACCTTTTTTCGATCTTTTAGTTAGTTTTCCGTAACTCTACAATTTCGGGCTTTGTGTGGGTAGTTGCGTTACCTTTTTTCCTATTTTAATAATATCTCCTTTTCCACTTAAATCTTTCCATTTTCTTATAACAAGCCTAAAACTAAAATTTGACATGTTCTATTACTGATGTTTATTTGGTCTCCATGGAAATTATATTCAAATTTGTTACCGGTCTGTAGTTTCTATTTCGATAATTCCACATAAATACTTTTTCCTCTTGACCATTTACAAAAAATTTGCGTTTAATTTAAATAATTTTTCCGTTCTCTCTAGAAAGATATAACAACCGAACAATCGGTGAAGAAATTCAGTCTTGCTTCAGTTCTCGTATCGGAAGCATCTTCTAAAGGCCTTATCCCGGGGCCGCTCAGCCCCGGGATCCTGCAAGCCTCTATCCTGCCTGAAGCCACTGGACTCTACGATCCGTTGCTCTGCCTGAAGTCGCCGGATCCTACAAAACGTTGCTCTGCCTGAAGTCGCCGAGATCCCACAAGTCTCTACTCTACCTGGAGTCGCCGGAACCTACAGACCTCTGTTCCGCCCGAAATCACCGGAACCTACAAACCTCTGTCCCGCCTGCAGTCACCGGATCCTGCAGGCCACTGCGCTGTCTGAAGTCGCTGAGGATCCTGCAAGCTCCTGTCTGGGCTGAAGTCGCCGATCCTGCAATCGCCGCATTCACCTGAGGTCGTCCCCTAGAGACGCCCACGCCTACCCACCTACGCCGTGCGTGCTCGTTCCAGGCGCTGAGAGCACGCTTGGGATCTTCGGACTCAGCTACGACATAAATCTTTTTTTTATTACCTTTTTTTAAATATAATTTGTAAATCACATCATCCATCATCTTCATATTTCATTTTTTTTATAAAATTGTAAATACTCTTTTAAAAACTTAAATATATTTTTTGTCTTGGTCTATTTGGTTGTTTTGCTGATCGTAGGTTAGGTTTTCCTTCTCTTTTAATTGTCGCTTCACGACAAAGGTTATTTGACGTTTACCATGAAAGATCATATAATCCTTCCGATGCTTTTAAAGAATATGTCAAAAATTATTCTAAAATGTTTAAAATAGTTTGCTCCAAAACTAAATCGTTACATATTAGCCACAAAATTAAGATGGCTAAGAATAAAATTAAAATGACATGGAGTATAATTAACAGTGAAACCGGTAAATACAAATCTCGTAACTCAAACTATCAATTAAAAATTAACAATGAATTGACTAAATCAAATCAAGAAGTAGCAGCGGTGTTTGAAAAATATTTCACTGATATTCCTATCTTGACAACAGAGTCATTGAATACTTCTCCAACTGTCGCCGACTCATTGCTCAAACAGCATGTTAATATTAGATTTGAAAAAGTATTACCGCAAGATATTGTAAAATACTTCAAAATCATTGATGTAAAGAAAACCGCAGATTTGTCAAAGATTTCCGTTACAGTTATTGCGTCCATAATAGATTCAGTTGCACCCCATTTTGCTATTATTTTTAATACTTGTATTGATTCTGGTGTGTTTCCTGATTTAATGAAATATAGTAATGTAATACCTTTATTTAAATCTGGTAGTACATTGGACCCCGCTAATTTAAGACCTATTTCTGTGTTACCAACTCTCAGTAAAATTTTTGAAAAAATAATTTTGGATCAATTGTTAATTTTTTTTAATACAAATAAATTACTTAATAAAAACCAATTTGGTTTAACAAGGGGTCGCTCGACGTCTGACGCTGGTGTTGAGCTTATGAAATATATTTTTAATGCCTGGGAGAATTCACAGGATGCCTTAGGTATTTTCTGTAATCTTTCCAAGGCTTTCGATTGTGTTCATCATGAGACATTAATCAGGAAACTACAAGAATGCGGTGTAAAAAATTTGGCGCTTAGACTTATTACTTTATATTTAAGTAACAGAACTCAAAAAGTCGTAATCAATGGTAAAGCTTCCTCCGGATCGGTAGTATCAATGGGCGTTCCTCAGGGCTCGATTCTTGGCCTATTCCTGTTTTAATCTATATAAATGACTTACCTTATCTTGTAGAGGGCAATCACGATATAGTAATATTTGCTGACGATACCACTTTAATTTTCAAACGGCAGTTAATTATGACGATGTAAATAATGCTCTATCGAAATTAGTACATTGGTTTAATACCAACAATATGCTCTTAAACAGCAATAAGACAAAGTGTATTAAATTTACAATACCTAATGTAAAATATTTGAATACCAATGTGCTGTTAAACGGTTTAACTTTTTAAAAACTAAAACGGCAAGTCCCCGGGCGAGGATGGAATTACAGCGGAGCTTCTGAAAGTGGGTGGAAGACCGGTACTTGAAGTCCTTTAGAAGCTCTTTAATTCAGTCCTCCATGGTGACACTACTCCGGTGGCGTGGAGCAGAAGTGCGGTGGTCCTTCAAAATGTGGTGGTTCTTCAAAAAAGACGACAACGCTCTCTTGAAGAACTACAGACCGATTTCCCTTCTGAGCCGTGTCTACGTGCTGTTTTCGAGAGTTATTACGAATCGTTTCGCCCGCAGATTTGACGACTTCCAGCCTCCAGAACAAGCCGGTTTCCGAAAAGTCTTTAGTACCATAGATCCCATACACACCCTTCGGCAAATTGTACAGAAGTCCGAGGAGTACAATTTGCCACTATTTCTGGCGTATGTGGACTATGAGAAAGCCTTTGATTCTGTCGAAATTTGGGCGGTGCTGCAGTCCCTTCAGCGGTGCCAATTTGACTGTCGGTATATCGAAGTGCTGAAGTGTTTGTACAGTAGAGCTACGATGGCTATCCGAGTACAGAATCAGAGTACGAAACCTATCTAACTGCAGAGAGGTGTAAGACAGGGTGACGTTATATCCCCGAAACTCTTCACCGCAGCATTGGAAGACGATTTCAAGCTACTGGACTGGAAAGGATGCTGTATTAACATCAATGGCGAGTACATCACTCACCTTCGATTTGCCGACGATATAGTCCTTATGGCAGAATCGCTGGAGGACCTAAGCACTATGCCCAATGACCTCAATAGTGTCTCCCAACGGATAGGTCTTAAGATGAACATTGGTAAAACTAAAATCATGTTTAACGTCCATGTCACACCTATGCCGGTAGTTGTTGGGAACACTAAGCTCGAATTTGTTGACGAGTATATTTACCTGGGACAAATAGTCCGATTAGGTAAGTCCAACATCGACCGAGAGGTCAATCGACGGATTCAACTCGGCTGGGCAGCGTTCGGGAAACTACGACACATCTTCTCGTTAGACATACCTAAAAACCTGAAAACGAAACTGTCCAACCAGTGCGTGTTGCCAGTGATGACTTACGGATCTGAGACATGGTCTTTCACTGCTGGCCATATGAGGCAGCTCAAGGTCGCCCAGCGAGCTATGGAGAGGACTATGCTCGGGGTTTCTCTGCGTGATAAACTTAGAAATGAGGATATCCGCAGTAGAACCAGAGTAACCGACATAGCCCAACGGATTAGTAAGCTGAAGTGGCAGTGGGCTGGGCATATAGATCGAAGAACCGACAACCGATGGGGAAGAAAGTTTCTCGAGTGGCAGCCTCGTACCTGTAGGCGAAGTGTGGGGCGACCTCCCAATAGATGGAGTGACGATCTGGTAAGACATGCAGGAAGTCGATGGACGCAGGTGGCTCAATACCGTGCTTTGTGGCATTCCTTAGGGGAGGCCTGTGCTTAGCAGTGGACTTATGAAAGGCTGTAATGATGATGAATGATGTGCTGTTAAATGGGGAGGAGTTGAGTCTTGTGGATACGACTGTTTTTCTCGGTATTACTATTGACGAGAAACTTCAATGGAGCCCCCATATATCTAAATTAGCAAGCAGACTTAGTTCTGCAACATATGCTGTAAGAAAGATTAGAAGTCTCACAGATGTTGAGACAGCTAGATTAGTGTATTTTAGTTACTTTCATAGCGTAATGTCTTATGGAATTTGGCTATGGGCTAATGCCACTAATATTGAAGCTATATTTGTTATGCAAACAGAGCCGTTCGGGCGATTTATAACCTTAATTGCAAAGAGTCCCTCGGACAAAAATTTAAAGAAATAAACATATTAACTTTGGCATCGCAATATATTTATGAGAATGTAATGTATGTGCATAAAAACCTAAATAGCTTTAATAAGAATAAGGATGTGTATACTTTAAATACTAGGAACAATTATAAGTTTGTAATGCCAGTTACTAGACTCCACAGAATCAGTAATTCATTTATGGGGCAATGTATACGCTTTTTTAACAAAATCCCAGAACATATTCAAAGTTTGTCAATAAATGAGTTTAAAAGTTTTATTAAAGAAAATCTGTAAAAAATGGTTATTATAATATCAAGGAATACATGGATGAAAATAACCCCTAGGAATAAGGTGATCGCCACCATGCTGGTTCTATGAAAAATCATTTAAAAATTGTATAAACGAAATTATTGTTAAGTGAAATATGTTTGAAAAAAAAAAGTCCCGCTGGGTTTCTTGCTGGTTCTTCCCAGGACAGAGGTATTTTCCGAACCAGTGGTAAATAAAAAATGACTTTCAATAAGAATTATGTAATAATCAATATTGAATAAAAAAAAATCTATTCTATTCTATGCATGGTAGAGCCATGCTGCAGCTATATTAGTTGTATAGTTGTAACATGAATGGGTTGCTCGACCGGGGAAGGACCACGCTCTCACAGAATACCAGCGTAAAATAGCAGCTTAACGATGCTGTGTTTCGTATGGTGAGTGTAGAGAACCGGAGACCCTTTTTACTGGAAATGAGGCATTCAATGTTAGTCCTCACGGGTAACAACGCATCTGCATTTTGATTTTTAATAGAGGATAGATGCAGATGTCTATGGGCCGCAGCAACCACTTACCATCAGTTGGACTGGGTGCTCGTTTGTCAACCTTATCCTATAAAAAAGTATAAGATATACCTGTAAGTATTATCGCTGAATTCAAAACTGAACTCTGTGTGAAAAGTTGAAGTATCGTCCAGTAGTGGCACCATCAACACATCTTCCCCGCCGCCTGCTCCATTTTCCAGACCACATCCCGACAATAGTGACGAACTTTCGTTCTATAATACAAAGAAATAATATTACGGATTACAGAACTTATACATTTCTAATTATATTTACTGTTTTTTATTGTTTCATAATTCAAAAAATTATAGGATTTAGTTCTGTACTTTGCACCCAATGTTTTAGTTTGAATAAATTTCTAAATATGGTTTAGGAAAGTTTGGGGCTCAGAGCCAGGGATATCCTTTCTCGTTAGGCCTGAAGGTTAATAATTCTGATTAAAAAAACAGTTTTGCTGGTATTAAAATCTAACTTTATTTTCTATCTAAAATGTTTCACAAACAAAACGACAAAAAAGTTAAAATTCTCACCTTTATTCTTTCTGGCATCGCGGCTATAATCTGCTCTGCCAGAGTAAATACTCGGTCATCCTGCTCCCCTGAAAGTTTTTTATGAAGTAGAATCTTGAACATATTATTTTGCTGATCTTCATTAGGGCGTTTATACTTAAAACTTTTTTTTTGCTTTTTTTTAGCACACTTAAAGTACTGGCCGATGAATTAAAAATAAAAAAGAATCCAATTGTATAATTACTTCCTTAAAAATCAAAATAAAATATTTTGTAAACAAGGGATTTTTTAATGAACCTATGATGTAGTAGACAGTAGATAAAATATAATTTGCTACTATTAAATATTTGTACAAATTTTTCGACGCACAGCAGGTGCGCCTGTCGTCAGATTAATCACATTTTGGACTTGTAATTAGGAATAGAGCATTTATTTTATGGATATTACACGATTATAGTCAAAATGTTCTTCTAGCCATTGTGAATTACAAATAGTGAGAAACATTATAAATCAATAGCAATAACAGTGAAAAGAAAAGGATGTGCGTTCTGCGTTCATAAACTATTTAAACACACTTACCAGAGAAAACATTATCATGAAACTAATCAATGTATCACTACACATAAAAAGCTCCAATTATATATCAATTCATGCAAGCAGCTGAATCGCCATGCAGTGCACTGTTAAATTGTCGCAATAAAGTGTTCTGGACCTATATTTTCGTGTTCTGAGATTTAATTTCTGAAGACATTTAAAGGTAAAGCGATTGTTTATGAAGTGTCTGAAGGTACAGTAGTGAGTAGACCGATACGAACCATTGAAAGCGACACCGATAGACAACATCGAATAAACTAAACCGAACTTTCTGTGGTGCTACTTACTTAAATATATACTTATTATATTATAAAATGCAATAGTTACGTAAATAAGATATATTAAGACAGTTCAATCGATAGCAAAATATCTAGAATTTTAATTTTGCTCCATAATTTTATCTTATTTACATTAAGAAAATACATAATCTTTTATTAACTTTGATATTAAATTTAAAATCCACATTAACATATTCTTCAATCACCTGTAAGAAATATATTTGGAAATACATATTTCTAGAATCTCCTATAGATTGAATTACTGTCTTCACAATTGGAAAAGGGGATGTGAATATGAATATTCGGTTTAGCTTTGTTTACATCTACAATCATCAACACCTGGAATCTCCGCTCGATTTGGGATATAGAACAACAGAAGAATCTACAAGTGGTCTACCAATAGCAATTACGTTCCGGACTACAGATTCATAATGGCGATAGGGAGGGACAAAGATATAAAGACAATCGTTGGTTAGAAGAAGACGGTCGGCCTTAGAGGCAATGCAACTACTACATTCACAACATCGATATAGACGAGCGGAGGGTATGCTGCGACTTGAAATGGTATAGACCAATCTTTGTTATTCCAACCGTCAATATTTTGGTACAATACTTAATTTTATATGGCTTACATTTCTTCCCATAACATATATTCCACATTAGTTAATATCATAATAATATTTACTTACACTAAACCAGTGTGAATTATTATCTACATCACCACTTTACGTCAAATGGGATTGTAGTCAAGACCTGACTTAATGTAAGTAAAAAGTTCGATGTTATGTTTTATATAATTAATGAATTACCAACTGTTATTACAGTAAATTTTATTTAAATCACTTTGATGTAATGTGAAATATTTAGTATCTTTTTATAATAGGACTTTAAAACATGCCATTTAATTTTCAACAAGAAGCTACTATTGGATAGACGTCTATACCGTTTCGCGTGTGACAGCGAACTGACCTGCAGTGGAGGGCGGTGATGGGGAGGCGGCGGGCGAGGAGGCTGTGGACAGCGCCTCCACGTCTATGAGCGGGCTCGCCGCACGCCGCGGCGCCGTCTCGCCTGCACAACAGCGGGCGTGGGCACGGCTTGCCAGCGAGTGAGCTCCTTCTATCGTCTGATTCTCTACTACGTCTTAGTATACTCCTTACTTTCTTAAACCCTATTGTAACTAATCCTTTTTATTTTAGCTCCATTGTAATATGATACTTATCTGTATGATAACTGACGGTTTATACTAAAATGTTCACTCCAAATTTTTAACATACACACTTCTCCATTCTTCTTGCCTTACGTAATAAAGTCAATACTTAAGAAGGAACTCACTCCACACGCAATTATAAATCCGTTGACAACGCTGCCGAGTCCAGTTGCCGTATTCAAATTTATCAACGCGTCAAAAGCAAAGAAATAAATCCATAATGAATTTCATTTTTCAGTAATTTAGGCGCCGTGCCAATATAAATAAATAATCTTCAGCAAATGAAAAGTTAACTTTCTATGAAATGGAAATTAATGATAGTTTTTAGTGACTTACAAAGTGCTAAATCCATGCGCCGGCCAATTTTTGTATCACCAAGGCTATCTTCAGACGTGTCCGAATCCAAGGGTAAGGACATGCTTCTCTCCCATCTGGGAAATACATAAGAAGTGAACTAAATATGAAATGACTGAGAGACGTTGTCGAGCATGATCACAATATTAAGTTGCACTTTAAATTTAACGTTTTCAAAATTATTTTCTCTGCACCTATAGATGATTAAAATTAATATGTAAACTAAAATAATAATTTTAATGAAGAATTATTTAAAATATAAGAAACAAAATACCCGTGCAGAGACAGTGTTAGAATATATACTACGAGGTATCGTCCTGTAGGTATTGTAAGTGGCGACAGAGAGAAACTGAAATAGGAGATGTGCAGTAGCATCTACTTGAAAACAACTCAAAATTATCTAAAACTGCGATTGGCCTACCCGCCTGCCGAACATCTTAACTATGGCGTAATCCCTCCTTACGGTTCAATCTATTGGGGAGGCCTCTGTTCAACATTAGATTTTTAGAGGCTTTAATGGTGGATGGATGAATGGAAGAAAAAAAATTTAAATAAAATCTATATGCAATTGTTGATTAATATTATAATTTTTACATTTTTTTTTTATAAGAAAAATGTTTTAAGCCCAGCTATAATTTCGATTTTTGCAACAATATTTGATATTTAATAGAATGAAACTTTGCAGATTTTATATTAGATTCCCGACATTTCGAGTGTTGTATAGCACACTGTCACGGGTATTAAGGTATACGAAATAGTGATAACAAAACTATCTTCCGGTTTTAAAATTATGTTAAGCTTAAGTTTTATTAAATGTGTAATATTTTCAAAAATATCATAAAAACATATTTGCAATTATTACCTGGCCGAAGAATTTCCATCTAATTTGTCTATAGCAGAACTGGATCTAAACGCGTCTGCCATATTGATACCGCTGTCGATAGAAGGTCTCTTCACTAAATTGCTCTCTAAACTACCAGCGCGGCCTTTTTGTGACAAGCTGTAATTTATAAAGGGAAAAACGTAAATAAAATATTTTTTTACGTTTTAAAGCTAGATTATAAAATTATACATATTATTGTATAATACACGTTTTATTTCTTTGGTCTAATTTGGTGTATACGTAATTGCAAGAGGTGTAAGACAGGGTGATGTTATTTCCCCGAAACTCTTCACCGCTGCATTGGAAGACGTTTTCAAGCTTCTGGACTAGAAAGGATGCGGTATTAACATCAATAGCGAGTACATCACTCACCTTCGATTTGCCGACGATATAGTCCTTATGGCAGAATCGCTGGAGGACCTAAGCACTATGCTCAATGACCTCAATAGTGTCTCCCAACGGATAGGTCTTAAGATGAACATGGACAAAACAAAGATCATGTTTAATGTCCATGTCACACCTATGCCGGTAGTTGTTGGGAGCACTAAGCTCGAAGTTGTTGACGAGTATGTTTACCTGGGACAAATAGTCCGACTAGGTAAGTCCAACTTCGACCGAGAGGTCAATCGACGGATTCAACTCGGCTGGGCAGCGTTCGGGAAGCTACGACACATCTTCTACACTTTTCTTGTAAAACTCGAAATAAAAAACGAATTTTTTGATATTCCCATTTTTAAGCTTTATTTTCAGGCTTTATTTTTAATTTGACTAATTTTCTTTTAACAAAATAAAATTTTGGATTTTTCGATTCTTTTGAGAATATTTTTTATTTGAATGTAGCTATAGTAGTTTTTCAGTAGTAATCGTTTTTGTTAAGACTGTCTCGAGCGGTTGTAAAAAGATAGTGACATTTAATTCGCGGACAAGTCAGGCGAGAATCACTCGCGCGAGGCGGACGGTTGAGTGGTTATTGTTATTAAGGATGCTGAAGTTAGTGGTAGTAGAACGTTGCAAACGAATGATTACTAAGCCAAGATACTTCTTGACTTGGCCATCACTATAGCCAATAGGAATACTCGAATCCTTTGCCTCCTCTTTAACATACTATACAATCCAACATCACCACCCTATCTACGTGATCGATTCCACTTTGCGCTCTGCAATGTGATCTGCAAACTGCATCGGGGACTCCCCCGATGCAGTTTGCAGATCACATTTAAAAACCCTCCTTAATTTCCCTTCCTCTAGGACTAAGTCCTATTCTCACTCTTTTACAGTACATGCAGTTAGGTTATGGAATTCTCTTCCTGCTGCAATTCGAGAGGCTCAAACAGTGTCCGTGTTCAAAAGGCGAGTCAAAGAGCACTATCTTTCTTTGTCGTCCCAATGATTATATATATAATATATTATTATATTTATATATGTAATATATATATATATATATATATATATATATATATATATATATATATATATATATATATATATATGTGTGTGTGTGTGTATGTGTGTATATGTATTTATAGTGGTATTTAGTTATATGTATGTTTACATGGATATTTGTTTTTATTGTCTTTACTTTATGTTAAGTATATTAATATTATAAAATTTTATTATGAGAGTGCACACTAGATTAGCTTCTCTTTTAATTTGTCCAGTATCAGGCCTGCTGGAAGAAATTTCAATATGAAATAAGCAGTGCCTTTGTACAAAATATCTATTTTTTTCTTCATTGTAACATTATTTTGTGTGTACATAAATTGTTAAATAAATAAATAAATAAATATAGCCTAAAATAATCCACTACCCCGTATTCCGTGGGTATTGTAAGACTAACCAGAGTAATGAAAAAAATGGGTTCGATCATTTTGTTGATAACAATTAAGAAAGGACTATATGTGCCAAATTTCAAGTCAATCGGGCATATAGTTTTGGAGATCTTGTGATAAGTAAGTGGGTCAGTGGTATTTCGCTCATGATTTATATATTTACCAGTGTGGTCTACGGAACACAGCGTCACCACTAGGCGGATGAATGCGATCCAATAGAGCTGCGAGGCGCAAATGACCTGCCCGCCGTGCAACCGCAGCGGCGGCGCGTCCGCCAGCCTCCTGTCGAGTGCCTGCGCTCCAGCGGGCTAGAACTACAGCAGTTTCAATATGCCCCGCAGCACTTGCCACCATCTGGAATGTAATATAAACAAATTTAAAAAATCGCGCAGTTACTATTTTTAGCAGTTTCCAAAAAACGATTGAAAAATTAAACAAACAAAAATTATATTTATTAAAAAAGCGAAAAATCTGATTTTATAATAAAAACCAAATTTAAATGTGTACAAAAAATACTAGATAGTCATCCCCCATTAAATGAAGTGACGACCTGGTAAGATATGCAGGAAGTTGATGGATGCAGGTGGCTTGGGACCATGCTTTGTGGCATTCCTAATTAATGTATTTCATTCATACAGAATAAAATAAAAATACAAACCAATAAATATGTATGGTCAATATAAATAAACGGCGATTATAAAACTCGTTATTACAATAATAACGAAATTACGAGCACCAGAAGCAGTTTGGAAAAATGGCAGCATGAAAAAGTTGAGAAGTGGTAGGTTATTGACAGATGAGAATATTATGCTGAAAAAGAAAATCGTGTAGCAGGAATAATGGATATAAAAGTCCTATTAAATATTGGTACAGCTACAACCTATATACGTTAAGTTCCTGGGAATTAAGTGTCCACTCCGCAGCTCTAATGTGTGTGCTTCATATCTTCAAAATATTTCGTTTTCTTTTTTTTATAGAATAAATATAAACTATTTTTTAAAATAAATTGTTTTAAAAATAACAAATCTGTTTATAAAAAGTGGATGGATATAAAGAGTAGAGAGATTATACACGTAAGAAAGGAGTGATTGATGAGATGACGGCTGATAGAGGAGAATGGAAAAGAAAGGTATACAATTTTTTTATAAAGTGTGCTCTCACCAAAGGGGTACAATTATCGCTGTCTCTTGCTCCTAAATTTACTTCTTTTTCCAAAGCTAAGCTATTGTCATCCTGGCGCCAACGAAGTAGAACTGTAGTTAGTTTTGTAAATCCCAAAACAGCTGCTAAATGAAGAATTGTCGAATTATCTTCCCCAGGTTCAGTGGTGAAGCCTTCTGCATTGCCATAAGAACGGGAACTAAGTACCTTGCAAAATGTTACAAGACGCTCTTCAAATTTTGGATTTGAGTAGAGTTGAACATCTTCCACCTGAAAAAATATTTCCGTTTTGTTGTGAACTCATTATCAAAGTCTATAACTGATCGCTACTAGAGATGGGTCTTTTTCGCAATTAAGAACATGTCAAATTTGTAAATAATTAGCCTGCTAAATTAATGGTTAATCTCTATATATAAATATCAATTTCTGTCCATAAGCCTCGCTAAAACTCGAAAGTGGCTGGATTGATATCGATGATTTTTGTGTGTTTTGGACCTGGTATGTGTCGCTATTATTGAAATCTAGAAATCGGATCACTAGTTATATATATAATTTATGTAAGTAACTTTAATAAATTATTAAAATAATTTGATTGTTTCAATACGTAATTTTTATAGTTTTAAATTTAAAAACAATTTCACATTCCGAACAATAAAGATTTTACATGTGTTATGTAATTTTGACCATAGTTACAAAGCATTAATATAGAATTAATACACAAAATATGATAAAGTACAGCATAATATTGTTATAAACGTAAAAAAACTGACAAGCTCATAAAAATCAGCATCTGACCTCATACATAGAAACATACAACATATTATATAATCTTACCTCTGATTTTAAAATGCTTCACATCATGTAACTTCACCACCCATACTTTATAAACAAGAACATAATAGAGAATGCACTATTTCTTGGCTACAGAAAAGGTAAGAGGCCGGTTCATATCCCAACGTACTCTTAGGAAGAAAAGGAATTCTAATACTACGAAATATTTTGACAGTGAATGACGGTTAAATACCGTGTATAAAGTGACTAAACGTTTATTTGCAACGCTTCGGAAACGCGGATTTGAATCCAATCTAGTCCATTCCAATTTAATTTGGTGCTTGGAATCCTTTTCTGCTTAAGTGTTCACCTGGATAGTGACAATTTTTTTATCTATTTCTGGCGCCAAATAGTGCTTATTTCTTTTTTGTTACAGTCTGAAGAGTATAGATATGAATATAAAATGCCTAAACTAGTATAATAACAGACTTAGCAATTCCATATTAGTTATCAGAAGTAGCAATGCACCTGTAACCATCTCTATTTGAAGTTATTTTATAGATTTACATGGACTGCAGTAGACATTTACAATAAAATGGACCAAAATGCAAAAAATGAACGTGGATGTTGGCTAAGGTACAATTTACTTATTTAAAATATTTAAATAAACTTGCTCTTGTAAAGTGAATGTATTAGTAAAGATAAGATAGTATATTGAATTAACAAGTATGTTAGATATATTAAAACAAGTAAGAAAACACTGAGAGACGAAGATAGAGCATAATGAAATGTTTCGTTAGGTGAGGGATGAGCCAATATTACCGATAACAAGGTCTTTCATCTTAATTTATTTTAGGTCACAACACGGCTGTGTTTAAAATGACAAAGTGGTTATTCGTGACAAAGCTACGAAATGTACGAGTGTGTAGAGAATCACAGATTCTCCTTTCTGATAACAACAATGCAAAATTTTTGAGTCTTATTCGATAGTGGATGTAGGTGTCTACGGTCTATTTATTTTAATTCAGATGGACTGAGTGCTAGTTTGGCACCCTTACTTTAAAAAAATATATTAAGGATAGATATAGATGTTGTAGACCACTGCGTCTACATACCAACAGGTATGCTCTATTATCACGCTTATTTAGATATAAAAAATAATCACCTGATTGTTATCATCTATAGGCTCAGACTTCACTTGTAATCGGCCATGTAATCGTTGTAATCGTTGCAAGAGTGAGAACCGCCTAAAATCGAGCGAAGGTAATGGTGCTGATGCAGGTGACGTCGGTGTGGGAGTAGGACCTGCTTTATATTCAAAGACCACTGTATCTGACACTACTCGACCACCCCGAGCGACTTGTAAGGCTGCAAGACCTGCTTCATGAGCTGAAATAGAAATTAAAGTGAAAATATTCACAAATAATTATTAAGAATCGTAATGTGCTTAAATCTCACAAAACAATTTTTTCTTATTTACAACAAGTAACTGATAGCACACAAAACCAATACCAAGCCATAAAACTATTAAAATAATTACCCGGACAGTAACATCGTAATAAACCATTTTGAACAAGTATTGATGGAACAGGAAAATTATCAAATAGAACTGTGTATTGATCTGAGGTATCTGTCCATGGACCAGCAACTAAAACCTTCACTCCTCCTTCAGGATAAGCCCATTCTGGTGAATAATCAGTTATGTTTAGTGCCCCTTCACCGGCACAATCTGTTTGCATTTTTTCGTTACTATCATCAGCAGGTGGTGTCTTAACACACGAAAGCTGAAATGAAATAATAGTAGTAATATATTTGAGTTAAAATTTAATAATAATATACATAAAATAATAATAAAACTATTTTATAATTTCGAATTCCAAACGATTTTTTTCATAACTTACCATGGGATTAGTTGATATGGAACTGGGATCAAGAACTTCTAATTCGGGAAAATCTCCTAGCATATCAAAAGCGTCCAAATTTACAAAAACATTATCGTCTACTACTTGTGTTGGAGATGCTACTGCTTCACAGCTTTCTATGAAATCCATAGTATCTATGCCCGATACCATCACGTTAGCAGTATCTGAAGACCTTGTTCCACTTCTATTTAGTTCACATGTCGGCATATTTGCAGATAATGTTTTCTGTATATCTTCATGTGATAGCTCTAAGGTTTCATCAAAAAATCCACTAGAATGACCTAAACTTCCATCGGTACCTAATAAAACTAAAGTATCATCACAGTTCTCTGTTAAAATCTTACTTTCTAAGCGTTCTACTAAATCTGGATAACGTGATGGTGTTGCTGGAGCACTAGCGATTAATTGATTCCTACTTCGTGGCTCCATTTTTATTTTCCTATCAAAATTTTCTACGTCAACTTTTTCTTCGACTTGCTTTTCCACTTCAAATTTGGAATCAGAATTATGAAGACAAGAAGATGGCTGGCTATCTGGTATTTCCCTTTTTAATACGAATGTTGGTTTATATTGATGCCGATATCTATCTCTCGGCTCTTCACAAACGAACGATGTTACTGATAAAGGAGAAACAAGTGACGAATGCTGTTGAGCACTATTACCAGCACCATTTAAAATTAACAAGCCTCCGCCCCCTTGAATTTGACCAAGAGATAAAAGTAGCGGTGAAGCTGACTGTGTTGAAGTTCTATGATCTCTAGTATATTGACGAGGTGGATTTGATACGGGTCTTGGAGATGGACCAGTAGTAGAAGATACGTGGTGATCTGAGGGTGGTGGCTTTGCTGCTTGGATACGTCGTAGAGGATGTGCGCACGTTCTAGAATCTTGGCATGTGGAATCTGGGCAACCGCACTCTAGTTGTCTCGCTAACGCTGCAGCCCTGGCAGCTCGCTGCTTCTCCATCAACTGGCCTACTATGGCTTCAACCGTTTCCGCAGTCTGAAACATTTTCCCCTGAGATTTTATTATAGTAAGAAGATCAGAGTACTCATGATTATGTGTTTATCTCAGAAATTGCTAAATACATACTGATATTTCCAATTCGCTGTTAAGATCCGGTTCATCTTCACTGAAAACTGTAAACAAATAAAAGTATTTTATTTATATATTTAAGCAAATTAGATATTTTATTATTTAATTAATGTTTCTTCTTTTGAATAATTACAGGGTTATTTTTCAAAGAGTAGCCAAATTTTAAGTTCAAAGATATAAATAATGATAAACTGTTATTGCAGTTTTTCAATATAGGAGTAAAATAAGCCTTCTACTTTTATTTTAAATTATCCGAAATTGAATGTGATTTATTGGCAACAACATTTTTGCCTTCTGATCGACCCTTACGAATGTGTGCGTGCTCAGTAAAATCAGTTAAAATGATGCATTACCACGCATTTTGAATTTAAATGATAAAAAGGACAGAATGCCTGAGATTTATTTAAATCATTCTTTACTATTTGCCTATATTACTTATTCTGAACCATCTCTGCAAATTTGTCCGGTTGTTGCAAAATAACTCTGTATAGAGACGTGTACCTTATTTATAATATATTACGCAACATTTCAAATTAATAATTAATTTAGCTTCAGATAATCCTTTTTAATCGAAGGAAATCATATTATACAATTTGGATAAAATTGTGAAACGTTCATGCACAGAATCATAACTGAAAAAAACGTTATAAGTTTTAAAAATAAAAATGAACTAAGTCTTCAAGTCTAAAATTTATATTAATAAATATAAACCGATTCCAAAATGAAATGAAATTATTTCTACATAAAAGCTCCTCCTAAAGTCCTAACTAAAAATATATATTTTTTGTTATAAGTTTAATATTTTTTACGTTTTTAGTTGACTAAGGAAAATCACAAGTTCAAGATCTTTGAGGGTGTGATTATTATTCAAACTTATATGAAACCCCTGGTGTGGAGAAGAGAGAATTATAACCTATCTAATAAAAGAAGAGTCATTGAAATCCGAGAAAGTGGTAGTCCGAGTAAGTATACTAAAAAATCATACGCGTCGAATTTAGAACCTTCTTGCTTTTCGAAGTCATTTAAAAACAATAATTATAATAACAGATAACTACGTGATAATGTTAGTTAGATTTTTTTAATTAAGTATTCATATAAAGGTATAAATTTGCTGCAGCATAACAAAAATGCGTCTATATATAATACAGAAAGAAACAAAATTATTTAATGATTTAAATATTTGAAATAACATATATGATAAGACGATGCCGCCAATTCGGAATTTAAATGAAAATAAAGAAGGAAAAAAGAAATCATACAACACATAAGATATTACCATCCTTACCAAATTGTGGTAAAATTTCTTGTAAAACAATATCATAATATTTGTTTCGTATAAACACAAGCAGTTAACAAAAATATATTTTAATAACCACAACCATATTTCTACTGACAGCGAAATCCATTTAAATGAATTCCGAAAGTGATCTCATTCATGAGAATCTGGGATTCAAACCGAATAATAAAATTGATTTTCATTTCCCTCCTGATGAATATTCAACAGTGGACCGCCAACTTTCTTTGTAAGTTTTAATTTGATTTTTGTACAGTTATGCGTTTTTGTTTCTAATTTTGAATATATACATTTTAAAAATATTGTCGTCTAATAACATTTTGAAGTCCATGTTGTACTAAGAAAATATATTTATGTTCATGTTTAAATAAAATGTGTTTTAATTATAATTTTATATTTTACAGAACGGTTTATATTATTTGGTAACTTGTTGTACTGCGCTTTGTGTACTTTTATTTTCTTATCCATCGGCCGTTAAAAGTCCACTGCTAAACATAAGCCCTTTGTAGGGGGGATTTGCTTCAGTCATCACACTTATCAGGCGGTTGACGATCACAGTACAAGATATCTCGCACCTTTGATGCTGTTACCGATCGCCAGTAAACCTGGTGTTAATAATATGGTTAACTCGCCATCTTTCGGAATCCATAAGGTATTTTTAAAAGGCCACATAGCTATAAAACACGGGTTCTCTTTTGCCGCCATCAAATTACATGTGATATATGAAATTAATTTGCAAGTTCTATACTGTAAAATGTAGTAGAAGCAATTATTGTGTAATAATAATGCCTACCATGCCGAATTTCTGGTCACGGTGGCCCGTCTCAGCGGAAACTAGTCATGTGATTAGAACAGGATTCTAGTGCACGAGTGTATGCGCAAGCACAGGTGCACTCTAAATTTCTTTACTTGCGTAGTTCAATGATATGGCAATGCGACTCGACCGGAGAGAGATCAGGTGCAGAACCAATGGCTTTACTTTCTTTCTGAGGCACGGGGGTGATACACCGCCAACTTCCTAACTCCGTTCTACTCATATTGAGAATTTCTTTTTCTCAATAATTAATTTGAGCCGAGCCCGTATTCAATCCCGCGACACCATGATGAACAGCCACATTTAAGACTACTATACAAATTAAGCAGTGAGTACAAACTATATTTATTATAAAAATGATATCAGAATCAAAAACGGCACCTTATTCATGTAGCGATGGCTACTAAAGTTCACCGTCTGTAGGTGCTAATTACGCCCCACGTAGAATACGAGCTCGTGTGTATACCAATATACTTACACATCGGTTTAAGTTGGCTAACTAATTCATCCTTCGTCCATTCCTTTTTATCTGCCCACAGTGCCAAGCTAGGTGCCACTGTAGCTAGCTTGTTGTCATCCGGGTACGGCACATTTAGGTAATGCACCAGGACTATGTCAGGATTCTGAAATTAAACACAACAACAATAAATTAAGCACCCTTATGTTACCTATGTTATTAGTTCGGAAGTTTTTATTTTATTTTACGGTGACAAACGAGCACACAGGCCGCCTGATGATAAGTGTTTGCTGTGATCCATATACATCTACATCTATCCTCAATAAAGAATCAAAATGCAGAATGCGTTGTCACCCGTGAGGACTAAGAAGGAATGCCTCTTTTCCATAAAAAAAGTCTCCGGTTCTCTACACTCACCATACAAAACACAGCAGTGTTAAGCTGCTATTTTACGCTGGTATTCTGTGAGAGCGTGGTCCTTCCCCGTGCGAGCCTACCCATTCATGCTACAACTATACTACTAATATAACGGCAGCATAGCTCTACCACGTATAAAACTCTACCACGTATACCAGAGTTAATGCCTTTAGCAAGATACTAATTAATAGTTACAGGCTGTGTAGTATTCCAACTTAGTCGTCATAGGTGACAACGCATTTGTAGACTTTTTTACTTAAATTTGGCTGCAGATGTCCGTGGGCTGCTTTAGCCACTTACCATTAGGTGAACTGTAAGCTGGTCGGTCACTTTCATTATATAAACAAAAAAAAAATTAAAAGAATAATTTATAAACGTAAAATTTTGGAATGGATTTTACATTTATCATTAGAAATCTTAAATAAAACAAGATCTTATTTTATCGTATAAGTACTTTTATATTTTATAATATAAAAAATATTTTATATTAAAGTAGTTAAATTACGACGGGGTCGATCGATTGCTTGTTTACCTGTAAATGTATAAATGTGTAAGTAAATTTGTAAATTTCTTTACTCAGGTAAGGGACTGATTAGGCCTAATATTTTTTTAAGTCTCAAGCCAAATAACAAAAGGAGTTATATTTGTTATTTGGCTTGATACTAAAAAAAATATTAAGAAGAACGCGTGGGAGCATTCGACGTGTATAAAAATCACGCACTGTAAAATTTAAGAGTGTATTTCAGTTTGAGAATGTGGGAGTTTCCGTTTCCCTCATTCGCCTATTTCGACACCAATGGAATGACTTCGCGACCACTCAGAACACTTCACTTTTATACAAGACTTAAAAATTGTCATATACAGGGTTATTTCTTTAAGAGTAGCCAAATTTTAAACCTAAGTTCAAAAATATAAATAACTAGTTGGTCCGCGTGTAATTTAGGGATTTAATTTTTTTGCGCGGGCCCCTTATTTTTTTTCTTAAATAATAGTAGTCATAGTTTCTCCCTCAAAGCGGAATTTAGCTGCAACAAACAGACAGACAAAATTTTAAAAAATTATGTTTTTGTTATAAGTACCGTATGTACTTTCATGTGCATTTAGTAAAACACTGTTATTTTGACGTTAAAAACAGACACTTCAATTTTTTTTATTTGTATAGATAAATTATGATATACCGTTATTACAGTTTTATAAATACGAGTAAATATAGCTTCTACTTTAGTTTTCATATATCCAGATTTATATCTGATTTATGGGCAACAACATTATTGCCTACCGATGGACCCTAAGGAACGTGTGTGTGCGCAGTAAAATCAGTAAATATAATGTACACAGTAAAAAGAACAAAATGTTTAAGTTTATTAGGGTTCCGTACCTCAAAAGGAAAAAACGGAACCCTTATAGGATCACTTTGTTGTCCGTCTGTCTGTCTGTCTGTCTGTCAAGACCCTTTTTCTCAGGAACGCGTAGAGGTATCAAGTTGAAATTTATATCAAATACTCAAGTCTACTGTTCCTTGGGGCTGTGAAAAAATCAAACTTCTAAGCCAACGCAATCAAAAGATACAGCCGTTTATGCCGCAAATTTTCGATATTCGCAAGGGAATCAAAAGTCAAAACCTACAGGGTACTTTCCGTGAACTGAGAATCTTAAAATTTGGCACGAAGCAACGTATTATAGCACAGATAAAGGAAAAATTGCGAAAAGCATAAATTTTTAGTTACATCATATAATAAAAATATTTTTAATAATTTTAAACTCATATACCTATGGATTTGTTCGGAACCCTCGGTGCGCGAGTCCGACTCGCACTTGGCCGGTTTTTTTTAATGTTTCTTCACCATATGCCTATATTATATTCTGAATCTTCTCTGCAAGTTTTGCCGGTTATCGTAAAATTACCCTGTATGCCGAAGGACTCGCTCATCGGAGCGAGTGTCAACTCGCCCAGTTTCACACTTAGTGTTGACACAAAAAAGCTTTACTGTACATATGCATCAGGTAACAAAAGCCCTGTAGTTCCTAAGACTACAACAAGTTAAGTCTAACTGACACGCGCATCAGTAAAGCATGGTCTTCGACAATAGGACCACTTCTAGACCACTTCTAATTAAAGTGTTAAACAGTGTTGTTTTCAAAGATGGATTTTTAATACTTTTAATGTTCCTTAGGACAAAAACTTCAATTTTAAAAGTTTTAGACACAATGTGTTCGATGTTAATGTTAAGTTGTAATTTTTGGTCAATCAAAACTCCTAGGTCTCTCAATATTTTCTCTCTTAATTTGTAAGACATGCAGGTTTCCTTACAACGTTTGCTGAACACGTGGCAAATCAGCACTTAAAAAATTGCAAATTTTAATTTCATTCTACCACCCCTCACCTCCTGGGCCAATGTAGAGTTAATAAAACAACATATTTTATTTATTTATTTATTTGCTCTTTATTGTACACCAGAAAACATAACAAAAACGAATACAATTAAATCTAAATTAGAAAATGTACAACAGGCGGTCTTATCACTCTGAAAGTGATTTCTTCCAGACAACCTTAGTGTAGAGAACTGATATAAACAATAGTTAAAAAAATAGAGGGGGGCGTACAAAATAAAAAAAAATATGAAAATACATACCAATAAAGGCAAGTGAAGATTATGTATGATATAATATAATAGATTAAATGAAAAGAGTACAAAAAAGGAAAATTGATTTATCTAATAGCGTTCTAAGTAATACGATTTAACAAGATTTTTGAAAGAATGAAGAGATTGAACACGACGAATGTGGAGAGGTAAAGACTTCCACAAACGTACAGCAGTTACAGTAAAGGATTTTTTTTAAAAAGGAGGAAGAGTGCGAAGGAGTAGAGAGAGAAAGATTGACAGAGGATCGAAGGAACCGATTATGGGTAAGTGAAAGATACTGGAAACGGTCTTTTAAATAATGAGGAGTGGAAGGATGAAGCAGCACGCTATACAAAGTGGAGAGAATGTGAGTATTCCTGCGAAGGCGGATCGGGAGCCATTTGAGCTGTTTGCGAAATTCAGAGATATGATCATATTTGCGAAGCCCAAATATGAATCTAATACATAAATTTTGAATTTTTGAAAACATATAAACATAAACAATAATTTTAAGTAAATTTCATTTTTTTATGGATGAGTTTTCTTAATTAAAGTTATTTTTACATGTTTGAATACTGTTTCTGATAACGCACGTAACGGGAACCGCGAGGTTTATGTAATATCTACGTATTCACAAGATGCGCATTCCCTCAACTTCAATATCCGTGCACAGATATAAATTTAATTATATATTGTTGGGAATGAGGGTAAAAAAATTATAGGAAATACGAACAAATGAAGGTAGAACAGCAATCTCCCACTCGTTTTAGCATTATAAAGTATCGCATAGGTGACTAAGAGGCAACGCCTGCGCCCTATTTTCCCAAGGGGGGGTCGCTTCCGAAACGGCAGAAATGCCCTCCAGGCTAAAGCCAGTCCCAGGTTGTGTCTAGTGGGTAGGCAAATAAAAAAAAACTAAGAGGCATCAGTCTCTAATTTTAAGAGTCCCACTGTCGTTACTATGCCCGTTAGAGTATTCTACTAGTGTAGGCGTAAGAACGTCGTGTTGCTGAGTGGCTGCCCTGTCTTACATTGAGATAGGTAGTGATGCTGTTGATTCAGATTCAGATTCAGATTCTTTATTTGCCACAATATAGTTACAGGTATGAGATGGTACATCACTGTTTCCGCTACATTCTACCTTACGGTACAAACTAATTACAAATATGTCATTCATATGTAATGTTAATTCTCGTTTATGTAATTTACAATATCTTAGATTATTGATTGGTCTTCGAGCGCTCAGACCGCGGTGACTTATTAATAATCTAAGTACAACCTATTTTAAAATATATTTATCATTTAAAAAGTCTTTTAAACAGTTATAACATTTTTCTAATAATATTGCGGTCTGTTTAAATTTAAATATTCTTATAGAATTATTTTATAAGTGTGCGGCATTTTATTGTATACTAGCTGTTCAGGCAGACGTTGTTCTGCACTCTCCGACGACCACGTGTCCTATAAAAATTCTTAAATTCGTAATAAACAATATTGAGGGTCACTTATAGGGATAAAAACTATCCTGTCTCTCAAGTTGGACCAAACTGTACACAGTGTGCAAAATTTCATTGAAATCAGTTCAGTAGCTTAAGAGTTCATCGCGGACAAACAACGTGACACGTAACTTTTATGTATAAAGATTATAGGCCCCTTTGACATGATATTTTTTCTAAGTAGTGTTGTTTTGTAATTACCAGTATGTAATAAATTTTTATACTGTATTCTATTAGAACCTGTACGAGTACTACTAATCTCGGCTAGTGACGGAAATAAATTTAAATTCATTTCAACAAAAATTGCAACTTCCAAAATACACAAACAGGAAAAGGTAAATATTTTTAGTGACATAACACTCAGCTCAGGCAGAATCGCTGGAGAAACTAAGCACTATGCTCAATGACCTCAATAGTGTCTCCCAACGGATAGGTCTTAAGATGAACATGGACAAAACAAAGATTATGTTTAATGTCCATGTCACAACTATGCCGGTAGTTGTTGGGAGCACTATGCTCGAAGTTGTTGACGAGTATGTTTACCTGGGACAAATAGTCCGACTAGGTAAGTCCAACTTCGACCGAGAGGTCAATCGACGGATTCAACTCGGCTGGGCAGCGTTCGGGAAGCTACGACACATCTTCTCGTCAGAAATACCTCAAAACCTTAAAACAAAATTGTACAACCAGTGCGTGTTGCCAGTGATGACTTACGGAACTGAGACGTGGTCCTTCACTGCTGGCCGTATGAGGAAGCTCAAGGTCGCTCAGCGAGCTATGGAGAGGGCTATGCTCGGAGTTTCACTGCGTGATAAACTTAGGAATGAGGATATCCGCAGTAGAACCAGAGTAACCGACATAGCCCAACGGATTAGTAAGCTGAAGTGGCAGTGGGCCGGCCATATAGCTCGAAGAACCGACAACCGATGGAGAAGAAAGGTTCTCGAGTGGCAGCCTCGTACCGGTAGGCGAAGTGTAGGGCGTCCCCCCACAAGATGGAGTGACGACCTGGTAAGACATGCAGGAAGTCGATGGATGCAGGTGGCTCAGGACCGTGCTTTGTGGCATTCTTTGGGGGAGGCCTATGTTCAGCAGTGGACTTGTGAAGGGCTGTAATGATGATGATGATGATGAACACTCAGCTCACAGCTGTCTGTAGTTTTTAGATTTAACTTAGATCTTATGCAGCGTTTTTGGGCCTTGAAAATCTGTTTCCTTTCACTACAACTGCCCCAAAATATTATTCCGACCTTATAATTGGCGCAACAAGTCCATGATAAGCTGTCAGGATAGTACTTTTGTTAACTTTATGTGATAGGTAATACAGCACATAAGCTAACTGGCTCAGTTTGTTACAAACACCTTCGGAATGAGGTTTCCATGTGAGCTTGCTGTGAACTAATATATCTAGGAATTTTGCAATATTTGTTGAGTTCACATTTTGTCCATTATAATTAATCATTATACTAGGCGGAGGTGCCCGTTGATAAAAGTGCATTACTTTTGTTTCTTTTTTGAGATTAATAACTAAGTTATTAATGGCAAGCCATTTAATAATACGTTTTAATGTTCTATTAATCTCACCTTCATAATCGGTTATGTCATTACATTTTATTATGACCGTACTATCATCTGGACTACTGTCTGATTTATATTTAATCAGATTTGGTTTGGTTTTGAAACAACAAAAAAAACAACAAGCAAACTCGCGTTTGGTATTAGAACATATTCTAGAGATTTCTGTGTAATGCGTTCCGACACTCAGGTAAGAGGTTATAAGCTTTTTTAATACAATAGTTTTCAGTCTATTAGGAAATATACTACAAGCAATACTAATATTTACAATGTGACTTAAAGGCCCAGCTTTACAGCTTATAGCTTAAAGGCCCATCGTTAACAAATTTAACGACTTTGGTTATTATACCATCGTAGCCATAGACTTTGTGTATCTTTAAGGATTTTGCATACGTTGATGTTATCAAGTAATTGGGATCCGGATTGTAAGCAGCGCTTGTTATTGAGTAGTGTTCTTTTATTTAAATACTTTTGAGAATAATTTCTAACATCAGAAGTGGAATAGTTTCCTACAATATTCTTATTAAAGTATTTTTTATAGAATAGGGTAATAAACGAGCACACAGTCCACCTGATGGTAAGTAGTTGCTATCGCCCATAAACATCTATATCTATCCTCGTTTGCGAATCAAAATGCAGATGCGTTATCAACCGTGATGACTAAGATGGAATGCCCCTTTTCCAGTAAAAAGGGTATCCGGTTCTCTACACTCACCATACGAAACAAAGCAGCATTAAGCTACTATTTTATACTGGTATTCTGTGAGAGCATGGTCCTTCCCCGGTCGAGCCGACCCATTCGTGCTACAACTATACTACCAATATAGCTGCAGCATGGCTCTACCATGTGTATATTCGTTATTAATTATTACTTATATTGACTATCGCTTAAAAAGAGGACGGAACACAACAATTATTATTTAACAATGTAAAGGAAACTGCAGTTTTATTTATTATTATTGAGTAGTTATCAGGAAGATACTGCTGCTCATCTCCTGGTTCAATTTCCCTCTGTCGCTTCTTACGACACCCACAAGATAATAGTCCACAACCAGAGTTCATTCTATACTATACACAGCTACTAAATCACTACACCAAGCAGATCTGTTCTATAAAAAAATAATACAAATAAGAAAAATGCTGGTAGGTTTTCACGGCACGGTTCTTTGAACGATGTTATCCGAAGGGCTCTTATCTCTGTAAATGTTCCCTTGGTTTTGGAGCCTTCTGGAATATTTAGAAACGATGGCAGGAGACCCGACGATATGGCGTTGGTCCCCTGGCAAATAAGTAAAGCCCTAGGGTGGGATGATACTTGCGAAGATACTGGCGGCCTCTCATCTCAAGATTACTTCATTGAGAGCCAGGGCGGCATCAGAGACAGTTGAACTGAGTAAGTGGCGCAAACATGAGTCTCTGAGAGACGACTATATATTTGTGCCATTTGATGTAGAGACTATCGGTCTGTGGGATCCACGTGCAGTGAAGTTCCTAAAGGAACTCTATCCGTGACTCTTCGTTGCTGCTGGTGATAAGAAGGCTGGTTCTTTTCTCGATCAAAGGCTAAGTATAGCCATTCAGCGAGAAAACGCAGCCAGCCTTCTTGGCACGATACCACGGGGAGTGGGACCAAATGATAATTAAGTTATTAGTTTTTTTTTATAATAGTTTTATAATATTCTGTATAATTCTTATTACAAATACAAATATTTTTTTTAAATAATTTTAATGCATAGGTCTTAAATTTCTGTTTCTCGTTTAAAAACTTTAATAAATATTTCGATAAACATAAATATGATAAAGAAAAGTGTGAGCACTAAAAGAATTAATGAAGCAATGAATACAACTTGCTGCGAAGAACAACGAAATATGTAAATACAAATACAAGACTTAGCGACGCGTGAGAATTTATTAACTCAGCGATATTTATTACTAAATAGAATGCAAATAACGAGTTACAGAGCTCGTGCATCCCTTGGGGAGAAATAAATGAAAAAACCCGAGTATTTTCAGAAAGATATAAAAGTACTCCTACATCCGTAACTGCCTCTAAATCGACTCGTACGCAGTTAGAGTACGTATAAAATAAGTAATACACAATATTTTAATTTTCAACGCTGAGGGCGAATGTAAAACGGAGTGCACCGTAATAACTATCCATTTGTCTTCAAAATGGCGGCAATAAACATGGCTCCATTATTTATGTAATGGCCGCGCGACAGGGTTGCCACTCGACCATGTGTGCTTTATGGAAGTTAACGCGGTTTTTCATTAGCTCATTGATAATGATGTTATTTTTTACAAATACATTGTAACGTACCTCAAATATGTCGAGATTTAGGTCAGTTTTGTTTCAAGGTTATATTTAGATAGTAAGGTTAAAACAACAGTTAAGTCAAGTTTACTAAGATTTTCATAATTACTTAGTGGTAATGTAGGTAAGTTAATTATAGGAGGCTTATGTTTAGCAGTGGAATTGTGAATGGCTGTAATGTTGATTATGAGGAGTAATATTCGAACTTTTAAAATATTGAATATCAGGACACTTGACGAAAGAAGTAATTAAAATAGTAATTTAATGAATCAAAAAATTGCCGGTACTTCACAGAATAAAGAAATATTCCGTTTCTCCTACCGTACGGCACTGCTAACGGACCACGTTAAACAAACAAAATAAATAAATGACAACGATATTCCAACCTCGCGAACCCCATCTCTTTCCTCGAGAGAGAGGAATAGACATAGGTAGAGAAGTATTGCCTGTAACCGCACATTTGTCGACTATAAAAACGTTGCCACAGTGTAGAAATTTATAGTCGCACAGTCTCGTACGCGTAAGCACGTGTATAGTGAATATGTTCCTAAGTTTTGTGTATTAGTTTGTGTACAATGGCACGTACCAAGCAGACAGCTTGGAAATCCACCAATGGCAAAGCGCTCTGCAAACAGCTGGCCACCAAAGCAGCCCGTAAGAGCGCACCAGCAACCGGCCGTGTTAATAAACCCCATCGCTACATGCTTCGCAATGGCATTAGACTTTGCGATGGTTAATAACTGTCTTAGTTCTCAGTCTTAGTAAAAAAACTCAAACACCCAGTTTTTTTCTGCATGCAAATTTAGTTGACCTAATTACAAAGAGTATTTTATAGTTATTCTCATGTTGAAACTAGAATCTAGTTTACGAACGTATTCCCGCGAAAATATGCGAACTAAAATCTAAAGAATGGAGTTTGACAACATATGTCAAATTTGTGAATAATGTGATGTCACAGATAAGAGACGTATTTATTAGAAGAACTCTTCTTAAACTTTAGTTTATACATATTATGTAGCCTAAATGTAATATGATCTTGAAATAAAGGCTACAACTTAATCATAAGCATCACAAAACACGTTATATGCCATATTAATGATTGGAGTCAGGCCTTTCAGGTAACACTTTCGGATTGATAAGGTTGTGCTCGCTATCGCCATTTCTAGAGTGAATTCCTCCGTAGATTGCTATGAAATTTGTTTTCGAGTCGAATTCCTTATTTGAATTTCAATAAATATTACGAATCATCGATACATCTGGTACAACCTCCACGATAAAAAGAGAGATTTTAATTTTGTCGATAATTGCTATATATAAATTCACTAAAAAAATTCCACCCTAATACTAAAAAGCCTAAAACTTCAGTAAATAAAACAAGAGTAAGTATTTGACAGCCCTATATTTTTATGACCAAAGTCGAGAGTCTGTTGTAGTTCCACGAGCTTAGACAAATGCAGTGCGGAGACAATGGGATAAGTAAGATTAATTACATAATCTTAATTATATTAGTACAAGGCACTTTGAACTATATTCTGAATAAAATACAGTTTGTTTCAAACAATACAACTTAGCGCCTTACTCATAGCTTCTCTTCAGCAAGTTATCAAGTTCGTAGTACAATTTAATGAGGTGTTTGTCAGCTGATTGCGGATTTAAAATAATGCGAGAACGTCCTTTTTAAAATAGTCCAAACTGAGACACAAAGATAAACTGAAATTCATAATATATTCATAAACACCAAAAGGGGTATTTGTAAATATTTTGTCAAGAGATATTTATCAAGACTAAAAGGTCGTTAGTGCAAAATAAAACTATAAAAGTTACCAACAATGATAAAACTATGAAACTGCGACGTGCTTCTTATGTGCTGGTTAAATGAGGAGTCACTCAGCGAGCTATCACAGAATTTGTGAATCAGTGGTCAGATATTCTGACTTATAATGAAAGCTTTCTTCCATAAGTAAGACTAACAATTTAAGCTTTAACTATTTAAAAAAAAACTGCCAAGTGCGAGTCGGACTCGCGCACCGAGGGTTCTGAACAAATCCGTAGGTTAAAATTATTAAAAATATTTTTATTATATGATGTTACTAAAAATTTATGTGTTTCGCAATTTTTCCTTTATCTGTACTATAATGTGTTGCTTCGTACCAAATTTTAAGATTCTGAGTTCACGGGAATTACCCTGTAGGTTTTGATTCCCTTGCGGCATAATATTTGCGGCATAAACGGCTTTATCTTTTGATTGCGTTGGCTTAGAAGTTTGATTTTTTCACAGCTCCAAGGGACAGTAGAGTTGAGTATTTGATATGAATTTCAGTTTGATACCTCTACGCGTTTCTGAGAAAAAGGGTCTTGACAGACAGACAGACAGACAGACAGACGGACAACAAAGTGATCCTATAAGGGTTCCGTTTTTCCTTTTGAGGTACGTAACCCTAAAAACATGCGTGAATGTCGTGGCACACTCGGTTGGTATATTATTATTGATAAAAGTTTTATATTATTGATTAAAAAATACGAGTACAAATAAATGAATTACTAGCGTCTATTAAAATGAAGCGACATTCAAAATAAAATATTTTTTTTTCATATCAAGATAAGAAAAAGTGCATGGGAGATGGATATTATTCCATCTCGTTTCCTTATAGCCTCCAAGGCCATCTACACTACGTCAGAAGGGATCGTGACGGAAAAGCTTACACTTTTTTTTGCCTCGCCCTCATCCGCCAAATTCGTATCGTACAATAAGGAACTTCGTTCCAAAAGATTTTAGTTTTATAAACTATTCATGATATTAACAGGCATTGCTAAGGCTAGCATCAGGTTCCATCACGAGATCAGCTCCATGGTACCATATTATCGTATAGTCGTTGATGGTATAAATGTGCCTAATTCCAGCTCAATCGCATGTTAGCAAGTGCTTTTAAAATTATTTACAAATTTTGAACCGGCAAGACAAACGAAGAAAACAAGATAAATAAGCTTATTATAATGAGAGATCGAGTAAGTAGTACGTGTTTCGTTGCCATAAACATAAGTAACTTTTAGTTCTAACTACGCTATAGATTTAAGATAGATAAATATAAGATTGGAAAAATAAAATATACTGTAATCAGCTAAAAGGATTCACAAATAGAATATCCCTTGTAGTTAAGCATTATATATACAACATGTAACAAAAACCCTGTGGTTCCCGTTAAGTACGTTATCAGGATCATTATACAAATCTATAGAAATAACTTTTTTTTAAAAACTTGACCATATTTGTTTTTTACTTTTATTAATTGTTATTTAATTTCATGTGGTTTTATTACCTCTAACTGACACTAGCCGATGCTAAAGCTAAGTAAAGCGCGGTCTTTGACATTCCTCTTACTCCCCAGACAATGCAGAGGTAAAAAAACCACATATAATTTGCATACAAATATTTTTTTAGATAAAATAAAAAAAATAGAGATATAATTGGTAAAACCAATTGGGCATACCTTAAGCGCATAAAAAAAAATACGTATAACATGATTATACGGAATTTTTAAAGTACTTTAAATACATTTCGACAGCACTATCGGCTTCCACACCCTCGAAACCCATGAAAATGATACCCATCATGAAAAAATTGATAATCATTGCAGCTGCCACCTTGGATTTACATTTCGACAGCACTATCGGCTTCAACACCCGCGAAAACCATGAGAATGACACCCATGATGAATAAAATCATATCTATTGCAGCCGCCATCTTGGATTTACATTTCGACAACCCTATCGGCTTCAACTCTCTCGAAAACCATGAAATTGACACCCATGATGAAAAAATTGGTACCTAATTCAGCCGCCATCTTGGATTTACATTTCGACAGCACTATCGGCTTCAACACCCTCGAAACCCATGAGAATGACACCCATGATGAAAAAAATTATATCTATTGCAGCTGCCATCTTGGATTTACATTTCGACAGCACTATCGGCTTCAACACCCTCGAAAACCATGAAAATGAAACCCATGATAAAAAATTGGTACCTGCTTCAGCCGCCATCTTGGATTTACATTTCGACAGCACTATCGGCTTCAACACCCTCGAAACCCATGAGAATGACACCCATGATGAAAAAAATGTATATCTATTGCAGCCGCCATCTTGGATTTACATTTCGACAACCCTATCGGCTTCAACTCTCTCGAAAACCATAAAATTGACACCCATGATGAAAAAAATTATACCTATTGCAGCCGCCATCTTGGATTTACATTTCGACAGCACTATACCCTTCAACACCCTCGATAACCATGAAAATGACACCCAAGATGAAAAAATTGATATATATTGCAGCTGCCATCTTGGATTTACATTTCGACAGCACTATCGGCCTCAACACCCTCGAAAACCATGAAAATGACACCCATGATAAAAAAATTGGTACCTGCTTCAGCCGCCATCTTGGATTTACATTTCGACAGCACTATCGGCTTCAACACCCTCGAAACCCATGAAAATGACACCCAAGATGAAAAAATTGATATCTATTGCAGCCGCCATCTTGGATTTACATTTCGACAGCACTATCGGACTCTGTTTGCGTCCCTAGGTTATATGTGTGACGCCTCGTCCAACTGCCATTCTCTCAACCTATTCACTCCCACCATATATGAAAAAAAGGAAAAAGAAGAGTAAGTTTGTACAGCGGTTGCACTCCCTCTCCATTAAAGTGCACCTCACAAACATCCGAGGCCTGCACTGTAATCTCAATGCAGTCCATTACCACCTTGAGACTGACAAGCCGCACTTACTCTTCTTGACTGAGACGCAGATCAGATGTCCTCTAGATGCGGCGTACATTGGCTACCCTGGGTACACATTGGAGCATAATTTCCATCAGCGCGCCGGAGTCTGTGTTTACGTCCGCAACGACATCTACTGTAAGCGTCTCCGTCACCTTGAAGACCCCACTTTCTCTACGATCTGGGTATTGATAGACACTGGAATGGATAAAATTATTTATTCTTGTGTCTATCGATCGCACAGCGGCGACCAGGAGACAACTAGGCTGTTTGAACACCTCAGTGAAGCCTCTGATGTGGCTCTAAATCGGTACCCTAATGCACAGTTGGTTTTTCTGGGGGACTTTAATGCCTGTCATCAGGACTGGCTGTTCCCATACCAGAAGACCGACCACGCTGGGAGAGAGGCGTGGAATTTTGCCTTGTCGCTGGGGCTCTCCCAGCTGGTGCAACAAGCGACTAGGGTACCGGCGATGCCAATCTCGTGAGATTTAACGCCTCCAAAACACAAGCGTGTCTTTTTACCGCTAAAAGGAGCCCGCTCACCTTGGCTCCTACTTTCCGGAATGTATCCTTGGAGTACACTGACCGCCTTCAGTTGTTAGGGATTGAATTTTCTCCGAACCTAAACTTTGGGCGGTTCATTGAGTCCAGAGCCAAAGCAGCCGCAAGGAAACTTGGTGTCCTTGCAAGGGTGCGACGGTACTTCACGCCGGGGCAGCTTCTTACCTTATATAAAGCCCAAGTCCGGTCGTGCATGGAGTACTGCTGTCACATTTGGGCTGGTGCTGCAAAATGCCACCTGGCAGCATTGGACTCAGTGGAGAGACGTGCTAAGAGGCTCATTGGTGACCTTGATTTGGTTGAAACCAATCTTGTCAGCCTTGAGCACAGGCGCAGAGTAGCCAGTCTCTCGGTATTCTATAGGATGCATTTCGGTGAGTATGCGCAGGAATTACACGCCTTAATTCCTCCCTCTCCTTTCCACCATCGGACAACCAGACGGTCGGCGGGTCTTCATCCCTTTGTTGTCGATATTCCACGCATTAGAACCAAACGGTTTGCTTCGTCTTTTGTAATGCGTACAGCAAAGGAGTGGAATAATTTGCCGGCGTCTATCTTTCCATCCGAATACAATCTAGGCGTCTTCAAGGCAAGAGTGAATAGGCTTTTGTTACGATAAGACAGTGCGATTTACCATCTAAGGCTGCATCACCACTTACCACCAGGTGGGATTGTGGTCAAGCACTGGCTTATAATAAGTAAAAAAAAAAAAAACACCCTCGAAACCCATGAAAATGACACCCATGATTAAAAAATTGATACCCATTGCAGCCGCCACCTTGGATTTACATTTCGACAGCACTATCGGCTTTAAAACCCGTGAAAACCATAAGAATGACACCCATGATGAAAAAAAAGATATCTATTGCAGCCGCCATCTTGGATTTACATATCGACAACCCTATCGGCTTCAACTCTCTCGAAAACCATGATAATGACACCCATGATGAAAAAAATTATACCTATTGCAGCCGCCATCTTGGATTTACATTTCGACAGCACTATCCCCTTCAACACCCTCGATAACCATGAAAATGACACCCAAGATGAAAAAATTGATATCTATTGCAGCCGCCATCTTGGATTTACATTTCGACAGCACTATCGGCCTCAACACCCTCGAAAACCATGAAAATGACACCCATGACAAAAAAATTGGTACCTGCTTCAGCCGCCATCTTGGATTTACATTTCGACAGCACTATCGGCTTCCACACCCTCGAAACCCATGAAAATGACACCCATGATGAAAAAATTATATCTATTGCAGCCGCCATCTTGGATTTACATTTCGACAGCACTATCGGCTTCAACACCCGCGAAAATCATGAGAATGACGCCCATGATGAAAAAAAAAGATATCTATTGCAGCCGCCATCTTGGATTTACATTTCGACAACCCTATCGGCTTCAACTCTCTCGAAACCCATGAAAATGACACCCATGATGAAAAAAAATTTACCTTTTGCATCCGCCATTGTGGATTTACATTTCGACAGCACTATCCCCTTCAACAACCTCGATAACCATGAAAATGACACCCAAGATGAAAAAATTGATATCTATTGCAGCCGCCATCTTGGATTTACATTTCGAGAGCACTATCGGCTTCAACACCCGCGAAAACCATGAGAATGACACTGCATGATGAAAAAAAAGATATCTATTGCAGCCGCCATCTTGGATTTACATTTCGACAGCACTATCGGCTTCAACACCCTCGAAAACCATGAAAATGACACGCATGATGAAAAAATGTATACCTATTGCGGCCGCCATCTTGGATTTATATTTCGACAACCCTATCGGTTTCAACACTCGAAAACCATGAAATGTCACCCATGACAAAAACATTGATACTACTTACTTTTAGTACGTACTACTATTATTTATTCTGTGCTTTTAAAATATTGTAATAAAAAAATCTCTTATTATTATTATAATCAGGTATTTAAGAAATTTGGATATTCGAATATTGTGTATTTGTACAGCGATCTTTTTGAGCCGCTGCAAACATACGAAACGATGTCCACTCACGACGGCGACTGACCAGTATAAAAAAAATTACTCTGTGCGTCGAACTGAGTGAGTAAACTACTCTGTGGCTTTAGCTCCCTTTACAGAATTAATTTACATACAAGGCTACCTAATCAACGAAAATTTCGCCATTTTGCAACCGAAAAAAATTAACTATAGCTAAACAAAACAAAATTACATTGCCATTTATATTCAGTGGCTTCCCACATGATAGATGAAGAGATTAAAAAATAGATTGAGTTAAACAATTGATATTATCAAAAGTTAGAATGTTTACAAGCCTTCCGGACTTGATAAATCCACACCATAAGCCACTAAAACCCCTTTTTTATTTAAAAATAGCAATTAATCGATTTAAAAAAAATATTAATAAGTTCAACAATCATTTATCTTTCTAACAATGTGCTTTTTATATCATTTATATGTATAATATGATTGCTAGATACGATTTTATTCGATAAAACGTTGGAATCTTAATTTTTAGGCGATAGTAGAACATACCTTGCGCTTTCTTAAGCGCTTAAGGTATGCAATATTGTTCGAGTTTTGAAATAAAAAGATATTTCTATATGTTTGAATAATGATCCTGATAACGTACTTAACGTGAACCAAAGGGTTTTTGTTACATATTGTATATAATGGTTTAAAAACTATTTTTTTTCATATCCAAACAACACGTGGTATTGACTCCGTGGCGCAGTGACTTAGTATTAAGCCGCGCCGCTGAGGCCCGTTGGTTAAAATCCAGCACGAGACTATTATTTTTACGGTCTACAACGGGATTAGATATTTTTGTGCATGTGCATTTTACGCATGTAAGCTGCCTCCATGATACAGTAGAAAAATTTCGTGTAAGGGAAACGTTTTTTAAAAGAATTATAATTATTTTTTTTGTTTTACATTACAGTACAAATTTTCTTGGTTTTCTTTTCTTTCGTTAAATTTAATATAGATTACATTAAAATATACAATATTTATTTTACTATAATAAAAGAAAACTAAAACTAAAAACATAAATTATCATACAGTCCTACTCCCCGAGTTATAGTGCGAAGAACGCTGCCTGCGTTTCCCCGTTAATGGCTATATTTAGCCTTAGCTTTTATCACCAGCGACGGTGACAAGTCGCGGATATAGTTTCTTTAGGAACTTCACCGCACGTGGACCCCATAGACCAATAGTCTCTACAAAAATTCGTTGAGTTAAACCCAATTGCTTCCTAACGTTTCGTACGGTTATCGTCTTAGTCTTAGATTTAGATTTGAGATAGAAAAGAAAATGACATCATAGCTTTCCTGACAACGTTCTCAGACACTTTTTAATATATACTGATTTACAATCGAAGCAGAACAAAAAAACCTGCAGTTGCCCATCCTCCTGCCAGGCGTATATATAAAGCATCTATGGTCAAGGCATTCAGTCCTGAATTCTAAATAAGCTGTAAAAAATGAATGAATCAATTATTGTGTGACTGTTTTTTTTAGTAATAGAATAAATTTATTAATTAGTATAATTCGTTAAAGTAATATTGGCGTGGCCATGTTTTTGTTCAGATAACATGAACTATTTATGATACAATTAATTTAATTAATGTAATTCAGTAGTGATTTATCAGAGTTTTGAATTGCAGCCTTGACTAGGTTCCATTATTGCTGCTTAATTTTTGTTTAATGTTTTTTAGATGAAATTACTTTGTATCTTTACCTTAAGTTAAATAGAGTACATTTTATCTTTAAATTTAATATAAAGGGTCATATTAGCTAGGGAATAATAATGATTTTGCGTATTGCTATGCTGCTAACCTCTCTCTCTACCCTGCCTCCTAACAGAAGATACGCAAGAGCTAAGTGCCCACGCCAGCCTTGGTAATCACCTAATTTGTCTATTTACGGGCTGCCCTGGGTACATAATTACTTCTGACAACACTTGAAATTCATCATAACATTGTGTATATAAATAAATAATAGTGTAATATACTTTTCTTTTCAAAATGAGTCCAAAATTTTCACAATATCAGTGTTCGTCGACGTGCGAACATATTCATTCAAGTAAGAGCTCCATTTCAGTAGCTCAATTTCTTACTAAAAATGTAAATTTCCACTTACGGAAAGTTACTTTTCCAATCCGAATAAGCACCTTTAGATTGAGGTTGGAACGTTTTGAAGAACCATGAGCTTGCTTTAACTGCACTTTATATCCGGAACGGACCAAAACTGGAGTCGCAAAATGCTTCGATTTTAAATTTAATTTAATACCTATATTTTATTCCTTTATTACACCTATATCATATTTCTTTATTAAATACCTATTTAAAGTCCACTGCTGAACATAGGCCTGTTCCATAGATTACCTCATAGGAGGGATATTTGCCAAAGTTGCCACGTTTGACAGAGGGTTTGTCAAATGCAGTTTTATTACTTTTAGTCGTTAGCAGAGAGATACTGCTTACTATCTCCTGAATCATTTCCCTCTGTCGCGTCTTACGACATCCACGGGATGATAATATAGTGTAATGGATTATTTTTGTTTTGACAATTAGAAACGGCGCGATGTCGGCTATCAAGACATATATTATTAAGCGCAAGCTCGCGGAAAAATTAAAACAATACAGACAAATTCCACAATGGGTTAGAATGCGTACTGGGAATAATATTTGGTACCATGCTAAGAGGTGCCACTGGAGGAGGACTAAGCTGAAGCTGTAAGCTGCTAGCTACCACTTCGTATATGTTAAGCTTAGGTTAAACTTAAACTTAATATGCTTAATTTTTCGCCCCAACTAAACGGTAAACATAAATAAAACATACGGTAAATTAAGTATCTTAAATCAACTACTTACATGAACTTCACCTAAGATTACTTAGAGGCTAAAACCCTCTCAGAAATGAGGGTAGCCTGTGCCCAGCAGTGGGACGTATATAAGCTGTAACTTTAACTTTTTTTAAACTAATTAACTTTTTTTTACAATTCTCGCCTGTGAGCCTTTTTCATTTTCAGGTTTATTTTAACACTGAGTTCTCTCATTTTGCTAAGTAAATCGAGGTTGACTGTAATTGGCTTCATTTTGTACTTACAATTTGTAAAACTTTTGAAGCTAAGCTATTGCTAACCCAAACAAATAATAAATATATATAGCGCTTTTTTGTCATATTTGTATTAAATTAATAAAAATATACAGAAAATGACACGAAATAGATACCATTTAAAAGTTAGTAAATATATAAATATATATATTAATTTAATACAAATATGACAAAAAAGCGCTAGTTGGACTTTTTGACAATATTGACATAATGACAATATTCAGACAATATGACATTTTCTGCTAAGTGGAGTTCCGGAATCATCTGATGAAAACATCTTAGATAAAATGGCAGCTAATAGAATCAGACATAAGAACTTAGCGGTCAGCCACCGCAGAGTCTATATCACCTGGAGATGCCTCGTGTAGAGGCGAAACACATGTCGTATTGTCGTCAGTAGTGTATCTTTCCTAGTGTAGTGGTGTTGGGAGTAGCGGTGCTGGGATTAGTGGTGACGGGGATAGTGCACGCAATTGAGGGATTGCTCTTCAAACTAGGTAAGACACATCATTTTATTTTATCGAGCGGATGTTTGCAAGGTAATTTAACCAACTTTAATAAAGCGGTAACTGTCCTGCAAGACAAGCTTCAAACACCGGAATTTTCTTCAAGCTCCATTGTGGCTTGCCATCAAAAAGCTCGTGTAAGACCAGTCCTGATACGGTTTAGTGATTAGTCCATTAGGTCAACCATTTGGGCCAAGAAGACACAGTTGAAAGGTACTTCATATTTGCTACCCGAATTTCTTACCTGTCAGCGTCAAATTTTATTCATTGCTTTCACTTGATGGTAATATTCACGTCAAGTTGCTTAGTGGTAAGCACCATCGGCTGAAAGACACCAAGGACCTCGATGAGGAATACCGGAATAAATAACAGTGGTCAAATTAGATAAAACGTATACGAATGTAAACAGGTACAATGGCCTGTGCACATTTATTCGACAATGTTATAGTCATGTTTTTGTTTGTTCTACTCCAATTAATTTTTGAATGATTAAAATTTGAACCGAAAAGCCTCAACTCAGGAAGGTAAAACTAGATCACGCGATGGCCTAAAGTTTGTTGTTTAATAGTCAACGGAACCGGCAGTTAAAGATATGAGAATATAGTAGTCGGAAGGAAATGGAAAATTCCCGCATTGCACGTTAAATTCAGGAGGGAACGACAGCTAAAATTGCATAAATACCTGACAGAGTTTCCGCACATCGAAACTAATATATTCTAGCAAAGCCAAGTATTGACACCTGTTACTCCTTTCGCTCCGTTGCATCGGCGCCATCAGAAATTCAATTACAAGTTGATATTATGACCCGCGACATAAGACGCATAAATTTTAAATTTAATACTAATGTCTCCATCTATCCATTACTTCATGGTTATTCTTGACGATTATACCATAGTTGCCACGCTTGGCAGGGGGGGTTGGCTACCACAGTATTTTAATATTTTCTACCGACTTCAAAAAGGAGCCAGTACTCAATTCGACTGTATGTTTTTTTTGTGTGTTACCTCATAACTTCTTACTGGGTGAACCAATTTCAATGATTCTTTTTTATTTGAAAGCTGGTGGATTACATGTGGTCCCATATAAATGATCAAGGTCTCACCAATTGTTTTTTAATTTGATTTTAATAATTCATATTGAAGTCGGTTGTACAAAATTTTTAATTTTAAATTATGAGTTGTCAACATTATTTCTAATACTAAATCCTCCATCCATCCGTTACTTAATGATGAGTCTTGAGGATTTTGCCATAGTTGCCATTCTTGGCAGGCGGATCGGCAACTGCAGTATTTGAAAATGTTGAGTTGTTAACAAGAAGATGCTGCTGATCATCTCCTGGTCCAGTTTCCCTCCGTGCTTCTTACGACACCCACTGGACGATATTGCGTGAAGGTTACTGTTACACCGCACCTACACGTTTTGCTACTAAAGTCTAAACGCTATACTAAAGACTAAATTATTTTAGATTGCTGTTATTTTTTAATAATAGACCCCATTAGATGGAGTATCGAGGTGATGAATAGGTAATAATGTAAATATATATTTTTTTATAGGATAAGGGTTACAAACGAGCACACAGTCCATCTGATGGTAAGTGGTTGCTGTGGCCCATATACATCTATCTTCGATTAAGAATTAAAATGCAGATGCGTTGTCACCCGTGAGAACTAATATGGAATGCCTCGTTTCCAGTAAAAAGGATCTCCGGTTCTCTACACTCACCATACGAAACACAGCAGCGTTAAGCTGCTATTTTACTCTGTTATTCTGTGCGAGCGTGGTCCTTTCCAGGTCGAGCCGACCCATTCGTGCTACAACCACAATATAGCTGCAGCATGGCTTTACCACGTATAATATGAAAATGCAAATAAAATGAATGCCAGTAGCTCAGGAAAGTTTTTTAGGTCTTTAATGTATCTAAGTTTAGCAGTTGCGATTTCTGTAACGAAAACTATGATGTAAAAGATAAAAGAAATATTTAGCATCTAGTTACTTTAATATGTATAGTATTTTTGGGCTACATGTTAAAATTACGAATAATAGATATATCAGTTTCGCTAGACAGAAACAAAAATTTTAAATTACATTAACAAATATTCTGTGAAATTAGGATATGAAGGTCATTAGTTAATACATCCTTGCATAGAAAATTTAAATGAAGAATAATTATTACATAAGAAATAAATACTCACGTATAATTTAATGAATGGTCTCTTAATAAACTCATAAGGCTTCTAGCATACGAGTACGTAATTCATTTAGGGATTTGAAGATAGATAGATCTTTAATCGCATCTATTACTTCACTGTCAAATTCCCGACGACATAAATTCGAAAACTGAGAAATTCCCTTAATATTTCAAAGATTCCGTTGAAAACATTTCACCAACACTGAACGGAACGATCCAATTCGCGATTATATTAGTTCCGTAAGAAGCGAGCATCTAAAGCGCGTATTTCAAGATTTAATTTTTAAAGAGAGCTATTGACTTAGCAGAAAAGTTTTTAAGGATCACATTCCATATTATTAGATTCTAATAAAACAGCGTATTGTGACGGTGAAAGAACATCTCTTACGACTTAATTCCGTGGGTGTCGTACGAGGCGACAAAAAGATATAAAACAGGAGATGAACAGCAGCATTTACTGTAAAAAACGAACTATATTTAGAGACACGCGTACGAAGAAGCGCTGTATTTATTTAAATTCTTATGCTTGTATTCATTTAAATTCAATAAGCACCTCACACCGATTCATACAAAACTTTTCGTATCATTTGAAAATCAGCACCTGTAACTATTTGCTGCAGTTTTAGCTCAGCTGTCCAACATCACCAATAATAATTTGGTTTTCTATAAATCTAATTCATTATTTTCCATTAATTATATTGTTTTATTAGCTTACGGAAAGTTGTATTGCTTGTGTACTGTGTTAGTACTAAAACACGTTATTTCTTTCTCTTTTATTGTTGTACAGAATATACCAATGTCCGTTTTAGTTTTAATGGAAATAATACATTACGAGATATTTTTCGTAGTTGGAAAACCGCACTACTCCGGATGCACAGACCAGAGATGCGGCAGTCCTGTTAATCCTGTTCAATGCTCTATTGAAAAACTACAGACCGTTTTCCATTCTGAGCGTTTACATACTATTTTCGAGATTCATTACGAATTGTCTCGCAAAAAACTTGATGACTTCCAGCCTCCTCAACATGCCGATTCCCAAAAGGCTTTAGTAACATAGACCACATAGACGCTCTTCAGTAATTTGTACACAAGACCAAAGAGTACAATTTTCCACTTTTTCTTGTACATATAGTCATGAGAAAGCGTTTCATTTCGTCTAAATTTGGGCGTTGTCACAGACCTATTCAGCGGGACCATGTTGTCTGTTGCATATCAAAGTGCTGTAGTATTTGTATAGAAGGGCTACGATGACTGAGGCTAAACCTATCCAAATGCAGAGGGAAACCAAATAATCAGAGTTAACGGTATAGCCCAACAGATCAATAACTGAAGTGGCAATGGTCCGCCCACAAAATTCGAAGAACCGACAACCGATGAAGAAGAAAGTTTCTCGAGTGGCAGCCATGTACCAGTAAGTGTCGTGCACACACCACTAAACTGGAATGATGACCTGTTAAGAGATGCAGGAAGTCAATGGCTCAGTACAATGCTCTGTGTTTAATCCTAGAGACCTAAATTCCATGGTGGACTTGTGATAGGCTGATGATGAATGATGGAGTGGAGTGTTTTTTTTTTCAAATTCTCTCTCTCTCTGTCGCCTCTTACGACACCCGCGGGATGATATGGGGTAGTGGATATTCTTACATCGTCACTACATGGCAAACGCCACTACTTTTATTGGGATTTAATTTTAATGCAACAATAAAATAATAATAATAAGAAAAATAGAAATAGGTTCTATCGAGAGATCAAAGAAATATTATTATACTTATAAATTAATATCGAATTAAGTTAAAACCTTGTAAACTAATGAAGATTGAAATGATAATGTATATTCGGATAGATAACATTTTTTTCACGAATCCTTTATAGTACTTGAAACGTTAGAAAATAAATTAAATAAAAAATAAATTAAAGCGAATATTTTTACGTGGTAGAGCCACGCTGCAGCTACATGAGTAGTATAGTTGTAGCACGAATGGGTCGGCTTGACCGGGGAAGGACCACGCTCTCACAGATTACTAGCGTAAAACAGCAGCTTAACACTGCTGATTTCGTATGGTAAGTGTTTTTTTATAGGGGAGGAGGCAAACGAGCATGCGGCTCACCTGAAACCGCCTGTAAGTGACTACCGCCGCCCATTAACAACTGCAACACCAGGGAGGGAATTGCAGATGCGTTGCCGGCCTTTTAAGAAGGAGTACGCTCTTTTCTTGAAGGTCCCTAAGTCGTATCGGTCCGGAAAAATCGCTGATGGTTATCGATTCCACAAGGAAGTTGTGCGAAGAAGAAAACATCTTTTAAATCGCACATTGGTGGACCGCCAATCATCCAGATGGTGTAAATGGTATCGGGAGTTCTGCCGCGATGTGCGTTCGTGAAATTTGGCGGCTGGGATTAATCCGAACAATTCCTCAGCGCACTCCCCGTGGTAAATACGAAAGAAAATGCAAAGAGATGCAACATCTCATCGCAGCGCCAATGAATCGAGCCGATCGGAAAGGACTCAGTCGTTGACGATTCGAGCCGCTCTGCGCTGGATGCGGTCAAGTGGAAGGAGCTGGCACTGGGAAGCCCCTGCCCAGAGATGGGCATGTGAGGCCGAGCCTGCACCTTGTAAAGTTGCGGGCGATGTGCCGGCATGAAATACTGTCCCGCTCTGCTGAGCACGCCAAGCTTTTTAGAGGCCAATTTGGCCTTCTCTTCCAAGTGACCACGAAACTGCACGTCACTCGATATGTCGACTCAGAGGATTCCGGTACTGGCTGAGGCAAGAAGGGGAATGCCTTGAAACTGAGGAGACACGACAAAGGGGTTCTTTTAAGCGGTAAACGCGCAAACTTGTGTCTTCTGAGGATTAAACTGGACTAGATTTAGTCGCCCCCAATCCGAGACTTTGTTCAGCAAAAATTCGACTTCAGACACAAGTTTGTTCCAGTACTCGGCGACGTTTTCTTGAGAAATATTGGCATGGCCGGTGTATAGAGCATCACCAATGCTGTCATCCGCATAGCAATTAATGCTACCATTTAACAACATATCATTGATATGCAGAAGAAACAGCGTTGGTGATAGCACACAGCCTTTTGGAACACCAGCGTTAAAAGGCTTGTAGTCAAATCATGCACCGTCTACAACGACCTTGATGCTCCGATTTGCAAGGAGGCTGATGATCCAATTCCACAATTTCTCGGGAAGCCCATAGGACGGGAGCTTCGAAGGAAGCGCTTTGTGCCAAACCCGATCGAAGGCCTTCGCATTGTCCAAACTAACGGCCAACGCCTCCCCCTTGGACGCTACTGTCTCCGCCCATCTATGGGTTAGGTAGACCAGAAGATCACCAGCTGATCGATTCCGACGAAAACCGTATTTGCGGTCACTAATCAGCTGGTGATCCTCAATGTACCGCATGAGCTGGCAATTAATAATGAATTTCATTATTTTGGAGAACAAGGAGGTGATCGCGATAGGCCTATAGTTGGACGGGTCTGAGCCTTTTTTAGGGACCAGTTGGACAAAAGCTGTCTTCCATGAATTCGGGACTACGCCTTGGGAGTAGGAGTACCGGAAAAGACGCGTTAGGACCGGTGCCAACTCCGGAGCACACGTCCTCAGCACAATTGGGGGATTCCGTCAGGCCCACTTGACTTCTGGATGTCCAGAGAGAGGAGTGCTTTGCGAACCGAGCGCTGTGAGAACAGCACATCAGGAATGGAGTACTCACATCGCGAGATGGTCAGCGGTGTTTTCCCCCCGTCATCGAGAGTCGAGTTGGACGCAAAAAAAAAAGCCTAAAAGGTCGGCTTTGTCTTTTGCGGCTTGGGCCAGTGAGTCGTCCTCCCTGTGCAGTGATGGTAGTGATGACTTACAGAAATTCCCTTGGACAGCCTTGGCGAGAGATCAGAATGCACGGGTTCTTGAAAAAAGGCGAACTAGTTTCTCGCCAATTCTGTCTATGTGCTCTGACTTTGCCTTGGCAATAACTCTTTTGAAGGACCTGGAGGCGAAGTTATACTTCTTTTTAAGTATGCTGGTGTTTACATCCCGAGTCGCCGAAGCCGCAGCCCAGGCTTGATAACACTCCTGCCTACTGCGTAATGCTGTCTTACAGGAGCGATCAAACCAAGGCTGAGATCTGCCTCCGATGGGTACTACAGATGATGGAATAAATAATTCCATTATCTGTAGCACCACATCAGTGACAGAGTGAGCAACAGCGCTGGGATCATCCGGCGAGAAGCAAACCCACCCCCATGGGTAGTATGCAAAGAAAGACCGCATTCCGTCCCAATCTGCCGACCTGTAATGCCAAACACGGCGGCAACCTGCAGAACGCAACCGCGAGGGGAGCGTGAGTGGCACCACACTCCGGATCAGACAAGTCCGAAGAGCCGAGAGGGGCATCGACGGAAACCTGATATCCGTCCGGATGAGAGGTCAGCAGAAGGTTTAACAGGAAAGGGTATGATCCTCGACATCTGGAATCCGCGTAGACAAAGTAACCAGTTGTGTCAGACCATATGCCAAGGCAAAGTCATAAACAGATCTCCCCGCATGATCGGTTAAACGTGAACCAAGCCATTCGGCGTGGTGGGCGTTAAAATCGCCAAGGATCACGATCTCTGCGGATAGGACCTGTTGTAGCAAGGAATCTGTAGCCATTTGGACGTGGTCGATGAGTCGGTCTGTTTCGGTATTACCGCTATGGGACCTATAGAGGCACCCGTAGGCGCGCTGCTGGTCGTCACTGTCTAGGTGTAGCCAAAGGATGGACAGGTCCGAACCTTAAAGACTGCCGAGGCGTCGAGAATAGATGTCCTCTTTGACATACACGCAAACTCCAGCTTGAGGCACAAAGGACTGCCCCGATTTGTACCCCGGGTAGGAGAGATACGAAATATCAGCCGGAGAAGAAACCTGCTTCTCGGTCAGAAAAAACAAGGCCGGCTTTGCCGGCTCGAGATGGTAGTGGACGGCATTTAGGTTCGAGTGAACTCCCCTGATGTTGCAGAAATTCACGGTCGCCTTGGTATTGTTGCTCAGTTTGCCCCGAGCAGTTATGTTTTTGAGCGGAATTGAGTGTAGTGAACCGGAGACTCTTTTTACTGGAAAAGAGGCATTCCATCTTAGTCCTCACGGTTGACAACGTATCTGCATTTTGATTATTTATTGAGGATAAATGTAGATGTGTATGGGTCACAGCAACCACTTACCATCAGGTGGACTGTGTGCTCGTTTATCACCCTATCCTATATAAAAAATATGATAGCTGTTGCCATCTCCAGTTTCACTGTCCCTCAATCAGCTCTTATGACACCCACGAGTATATATAGATATAGGGTAGTGGATATTCTTATAGCGCCACTGCACTATTATATATTCTATTCGTAAGGTTTAACGCATTAAATCTTATAATGAAAGATTTTTAATACGAGTAGTTCAATTTTAATTGCCAAAAATGCAACATAGTCATCACATACAGTAAGCTAGGTAGATTGTTTGTTTACATTGACATAGAATCAAATTGTAGCGGGTAGGTAATATTAACTACTAACATGTTAAAATTTCAACAACCCAAAAAAATGAGGTCGCACATTTCTGCCAATGTTGGCAAATACGGTAAAATCCACTTTTATGCGGCAATCTATGAGGAAGGCACATGCCTTCCCCATATATCGCCTCTACTAAACATTGCCTCAGCACATAGGCTGAATCTATGTTCAGCATGACTAATATAGGCCGTAATAGATGAGTAAATATAGATATAGATGAAATATGAGAGCGATTTATTATTGTTATCGTCTTATTAAAAATTTTACTCTCAACACGTGTTCTTAATATTAGAACGAGCGCTAAGTATACAATTTTTTCACTTTTTTACAGTAGACGTCGAGATTCGAGTCATTTGAAGTTCTCAACTACAAACAAAAGAAGAGCGAAAAGTTTTTATTGGAAACCGTTTCTTCATATAGCTACAATTAAATTTTATCTTTCAATTGAGCCACAGCATAGATTTCAATTTAATGAAGTATTCATAATGGCGTACAAAATACAAACATTAATGGCCAAATACGAAAACGCTATAGATGTCGTTAAGTCTCGTGGTGTCACAGTCACTTTGACTGTATAGAAACAGCACGACACCAGTGTCTTAAAACTGAGCAGCGTTTTGAGTATTTGAACACGAATACTTTGAATTTCATTTAAAGGTACGTAGGCCGCAAAACGCAAATCGAAATAAGTTAAATGTACGTACGTACAAACACCGAGATATTTTTTAAACAGTATAATCGCTTTCTATGGACGTAAAAACGTATTATATGTTAAGATTGAACTTTTAAATTTCGAACTCACAACAATTCCCAAATGGGAATTATGAAAACATAATCTATCTAATCTCTTTGTTAAAAAAAACGTAACCGTCACACCAGGATTTTCTCCTGTATCGTGGGGGCAGTTCACAAACATAAATTTCACAAGGACAAACATCCGAACCCGGAAGAATTATTTGTAAGCCATAGAAATACGTGTTCCGTGCGGGATTCGAACCCACGGCTCTTAGCGCTGCAACTCAATTGCTAAGCAACTGCGCCACGGAGCCGTCATAATGAAATTACTAGACAAATAAAAGCGAATTGATTACCTGTAGCAGCCAGTAACACCTCCGGTGAAAGGTAGGCAAGATGGCCGAATGGACGTAACACCCGTAGATGCACTGTAAACAAAAATAAAAAGTTAATTATCTCTTCTAATATACATTTAAATAAATCTTCAGGTATTCGCCGAAGGGCTAGGCAGAGTTCAAAGAGCAACAAGCTACTCGAACTAAGTTTAGCTAAAAAAAGCCTATATACATATATATCCCACTACTGGGCACAGGCCTCCTCTCATTGCTGAGCGGGTTATGTGGCAAGGAATTGTCCGACGCGTTACCCCAGTACGTGTTGGCAGACTTCACATATGTTCGAATTATTATTTCACTCCTCGAACGCAAGGTTAGGCTTTACCGCCGACTAATCTAGGTTACGCTACCGCTGTCATTAAAACTCGTTAATTATTTTTATATTACATTAATACGTGAAAAAGCACATTAATATTGAGAATAAACACTAATGAATAAAACTGATGATGTTTTTAAGTTTCGCTTTTCACAATATTAGGTATATTTTATTTTTTCGTTTTTCGGACGTGCAGGTTTTCTAACAATGTTTCCTTTCACCACCCAGTATATATTAAACCAGCACCTTAAACTGCAAATACTTCTTTTAAGTTTCTATTTTTAAATTTATGATAACTCTTAACAAGCATTCTTAATGCCCATAGAGTTGATGTTCTTCTATTTTAAATATCGTGTGTTGTAACTATAAAGAAATAAAGTACTCTAATCAGCCAGTGGTAATATATTTATAACATAATTTGATATATTAATAATATAATTTGAAACATTGACAGCCAAAAAACAAAGACTGGCCTAAAATAGATGAAATAAATAATTTCCTTTATATTTAAATCCAAGTAATATTTAATTTATGAATCATTACAAAGTATCAGATTTTTAAAGGTTTATTTTGTTGGAAGCAAGAAATAAAATTAATTTGATCACATGACATTTATATCTACAAATTATGCGATAACATCAAAGGAAAACTTGCATCACTTATATATTACATAATATCTTATTAATAATTATTTTAAAAACAACTATATATACTATAAAATAGCTTTTGCAAGCATTCTCCATTTATGCACTGTATGCTATCTTAAACGAGACAAACTCGCAATTGGCACCTGCTCTAGCTTCGTTACTTAGAAGTTTGTGTACAAATAAATATTTGGTCAAATAACAAAAGAATGCTAGAGTTTCAAATGAGTCAAGATTTTTCTTTATAAATTCACATCCATGCTTTAAAACTAAAAAAGCACTACTAAAAAGTCATATTTCTTTTACTTCAACAGCCAATTAAAGCCCACTGTTTTATACAAGCCTTCCTCACAGATTGCATCATAGGAGGATATTTACTATCGTTACCACGCTTGGCATGTGGTCTGACAACACAGTTACATTTTTTTATTTTGATTTAAATAGATAGAACTTGAATTACAGCGTAAACTATAACAAACCGTAATTGTTAATAGGCAATTTTGAACAATAGCTGAAACCGTATTATATTAATATCTATGTGGCAAACTGTTCTGTTAATATCCTCTGTACTTTAACACGTTTAAAATGGATTATACAAACTAGTTAAGTGGAACGTGCCCGTGCGTCCTAATTCATTGCTTAATTTTATTTTCAAATACTATAAGAGGACTTTGAGTGCGTGCCTGACTACAAATTCATTTCTTTCTTCCATCGCGTTGACCACGAGTAAGGACCCCCTCAAAATGACTTAAATCGTGTCAAGAATGAGCTCTCATCAATTGTTTACCTTAATTTAATTTTATTTCCTACTTGGTTCTTCATTATAACGCCTAATATGTTTAAAGATGCGCAAATATTCCTAAGTGCAAGTTGCCTTATGACGTTTTCGCTCACTACCGAGCACGTGGTAAGTCAGCACTTGAATATACAATTAACAATTACGTTAGTACCACCGGGGATCAAACCCAGGTTACTCGCGTACTATGAAATTTACGACGAGCGCCTCAACAGCGCGAATATCCTGCGGGTTCGAATCTCGCACGGATCAAATGATATCTGTATGACCTACAAATAATTGTTCGCGGTCAATCAGCGATAAAGACAATAAAGGAAAGAGTCGACACAGTATACGGAAGTATTAGATAAAAATAAAAGAGTGAAAATGAAGAGAGCCAAGCAAGATGTATTAGAAATAAAAACAACAGAACATCTGGACTTCAATGAATGGAAATGCATTCGATGACAATATACGGTAACATAAATAATAGAATCAGTCGTTACTTTGCGGAATTCCATTATATTAAAGATGTTACAAATTAATTATCTAAGATCCACGTAATAAAATAAACACAATAGTATATAGTGAACACATTTTAAACATATCATTTTATTTTATTAATTAATTATCTTAGATCTACGTAATAAAATAAACACTATAGTATATAGTGAACGCAATTGACACATATCATTTTATTTTATTAATTGATTATCTAAGATCCACGTAATAAAATAAACACTATAGTATATAGTGAACACATTTTAAACATATCATTTTATTTTAATAATTAATTATCTTAGATCTACGTAATAAAATAAACACTATAGTATATAATGAACACAATTGACACATCATTTTATTTTATTACGTAAAGCTTAGCTATTTTACGTGATTGCACGCTGCAGCTATATTATGGTTGTAGCACGAATGAGTCGGCTCAGCCGGGGTAGGGCCAAGCTCTCACAGTACCAGCGAAAATAACAGCTTAATGTCACTGTGTTTCGTATAGTGAGTGTGGAGAACCAGAGAACCTTTTTAACTGGAAACGAGGCATTCCATCTTAGTCATCACAGGTAACAACGCATCTGCATGTTGATCCTTAATATAGGATAAATGTAGATGTGTATGGGCATCAAGTAGACTGTGCTTGCTTATAACCCTCATTCTATGTAAAAATATTAACATCTTTAATAGTACATGATAAAGTCAGGAAATCAAAACAAACAGTACATGTTCTAGGGGCGGCACTAAATAAATAATGAGCCAATACTGCAATCAGCAACAAGTTTCTCACTCATGACTCACACCGCCGACGGCGCGAATTCAGCGTCCCTAGGCGCGCGGCATGTATTATTCAATCCGTGTCCATCGGGATGTGGCGAGCGGTGCGGAATGATGTGTTAGCATCTGCCGAAGCTGTACGAATTCATGTGGGATACTAATTTGCACCTTTTCTCTTTTATCATCAGTCCGTAAAATTTAATTAGAATATAGGCTTCTCCTGACTGCCTTAGTCGTCACGCTTGGCTGGCGAACTTTCAATCTCAGTACCAGACGTCTCGCACGTTAAAAGCTGCAGCGAGCCGTTGGCCTGTATAATATACGTCTGATCTGACGTATATTATACAGTGATATTCAAACTGCTATCATTCGAAAGCCATGAGATATTTGCCATCGTCACCACTTACGGTACTTTGTTTTTCTTTTATATACGTTACAGCTTAAAGCCGAAGTGATTTACACCTAGTTCTAGCCGGCTGGAACTAGGTGCATCATACAGTAGTTGGTTAAATTTAGACATACTGTTAAATTTGTGAAAACACGGATATACATATTAACATTTTAACAGTGGTAGAACCACGCGGCAGCTTTTGCTGTCGCACGGATGGGCCGGCTCGAACCGGGGTAGTACCACGACCTCACAGAATACCAGCGTGAAGTAGAGGTTTACCTCTGCGTTTCGCTTGGTGAGTGCAGGTGGCCGGAGGCCCTTTTTACTGGAAATGAGGCATTCCATCTTAGTCCTCACGGGTGACAACGCATCTGCATTTTGATTCGCAAACGAGGATAGATGTAGATGTCTATGGGCCGCAGCAACCACTTACCATCAGGTGGACTGTGTGCTCGTTTGTCACCTTTATCCTATAAAAAAAAAAGTAATATCGGCGACATTAGATTAAGATGCCGTTAACCGCAGACATTTATCTAATTTATAAATTATATATGATATACACCTAAGTTTAACCAACCGCAATAGGCTGCACCTAGTACTCGTAGTAGCCGGGTAAACCTAGGTGTATCCGCACCTCTGCTTTCAGCCGTTATATATATATATATATATATATATATATATATATATATATATATATATATATATATATATATATATACTAAATCTATAAACTAAACTGTCCTGTCCTATCTCTTAAGTTGGACCAAACTGCACAGAGTATGCAAAATTTGATTGAAATCAGTTCAGTAGTTTAGGAGTTCATCGCGGATAAACAATGTGAGACGTAATTTTTATATATAATGATATATATTATATATAACTAAATGTGCCTCGCGGTTTCACCCGCGTATATCACGCGTCTGACCCGCGCGATGTGACACCTCAGAGGCGTTTACTGCTGGTTTCTATCTGTTCTCATCGGCCATGCTACGTGAGGGGTGTAGCCTAACACTAGATAGCCTCTACTTTTCCTCATGAGTCGGGCTATAATTAATAGAAAAATAATTTTTCAAATCAGACTGGTATATTCAAAGATTAGCCTTTTTAAATAACCAAAAACAACCAAATCTTCAGCTTTATTATAATATTGATAAAAAAAACAATTGAAACTCAATTGCTACAGTGTATACCTGAATATTTATACTAAAGGTTTACTTTGAGATTTACCTTACATCCGTAAAGAGAATTTTTTCGAAAATTAAAGAGTGCTTTGCTCAAACAGACAAAGGTGTTTATTTACTACTAGCTGTTCACCGCGACTTCGCCCGCGTGTTATTTAGGGTTTTAGTTATGTTGTGCGGAACCCTAATTCTTTTTCTAAAATATAAGTAGCCTAAGTTACTCCTTATAACATCAGCTATCTGCCAGTGCAAGTCCCGTCAAAATCGGTCCAATCGTTTCGGAGATTAGCCGGAACAAACAGACAGACAGACAAACAAACAGACAGACAGACCGACAGACAGACAGACAAAAATTTTTAAAATTGTGTTTTTGTTATAAATACGGTTTATGAAAGTCATATGCATTTAGTAAAAAGTGGTTATTTTAATATTACAAACAGACACTTCAATTTTATTTATTTGTATAGATTTTACATTGGGTTTGCTTTTATTAGACTTAAAATTAGCAAAACCTTATTTTGTGGAACAGGAAAAACATATTACATTTTTTTTATCATCATCATCGTTACAACTTTTCAAAAATCCACCGCTGAACTTGTTATTTGTTTGTAGTCATTGCAAATGCTAGCCGTATGCCGGCTAATAGCGCCCTCTAGAATAAGTTTTATGTTATACTTAACTTTTCCAAGACCATAAACAGAACAGCAAAGAATTACGCATATCCATCATATGCAGCGTAAGATACAGTCATAAGTTCATACAAAAATCACTTAACAAAAATAACGTTAAGTTTTCTCGAATTTGAAAAATTTCTGGGAAAATTAACCAATTTATCTTTACATGAAAACCTAATTTGGACTATTACGAACATTTTAAAACACAAATATCCAAATCGGTCCCTTTGTTTTCAAATGATGCGAATACCAAAGAACAACGAACAATATTTCATTTTTATTTACATCGATTTCTAGTTCTATTAATTTCGAGTGACTAAAGCATTTTCAAGTGTATTTATAGTGAAAATGAATGTACTTTATGCAATAAAAATTAACTTAATAATATAAATGTGATCTGGCTTAGTATAAGTAGCGAATTTTAGCAATACCAGTTAGAGGCTACACGTAGTTCGCTAGAGAAAACAGAGCAACTTTTTACAAAGCTTTGGGATTAGTCCGAAATATTTCCCGCGATTAAAGAGGTTTCTTACGACGAGGAGGAAAAATACGCGGCTTTTAGTCTGAGGGCTGGTAATAAAAAAGGATGGTTGAAAAAAGTGAGGGTCATCATTAAGAGAATTATATTTTTTTTATATGATAAGGGTGACAAACGAGCACACAGTCCACCTGATGGTAAGTGGTTGCTGCGGCCCATAGACAATCTACATCTATCCTCTATTACAAATCAAAATGTAGATGCGCCGCCACCCGTGAGGAACAAGATGGAATGCCTCATTACCAGTAAAAAGGGCCTCCGGCTACCTGCACTCACCAAGCGAAACGCAGAGGTAAATCTCTACTTCACGCTGGTTTTCTGTGAGGTCGTGGTACCACCCCGGTTCGAGCCGGCCCATCCGTGCGACAGCAAAAGCTGCCGCGTGGCTCTATCGCTGTTAAAAAATATTCTATTCAACAGTCGGTTTGACTATATTACATTAAGCCTTAAATTAAAACAAAATAAAAATTTAACCCAGTTCCACGATTTAGAAGGTTCTATATTCGACTCGTATTTTCTTACCGATTTCTAGAAAACAATGAAAGGAATTTTAACGATTCTCTCTATTAAATATAGGTTGTATGTACTACAGGGGTTATATAAATTTATAAAAAAAAATTAGCAACTAAGAAACGACTACTAGAATAGTTGTTACCTTGAACATGTGATATTCGTTAGTCTTAAATAAAACTAATTATACTGAGTTCATACCGTTTACCGTATAGTGGCGGTGTAAGAATATTCACTACCCCACAATATCATCTCGCGAGTGTCATAAGACAGAATGAAATCTTTACGTGGTATAGCCATGCTGCAGATATATTAGTAGTATAGTTGTAGCACGTATGTGTCGGCTCGACAGGGAAAGGATCACGCTCTCACAGAATACCAGCGTAAAATGGCAGCTTGATACTGCTGTGTTTCGTATGGTAAGTGTAGAGAACCTGAGACCGAATTCACTGGAAAAGAGGCATTGCATCTTAGTCCTCACGGGTGACAACGCATCTCCATTTTGATTCTTTATTGAGCATAAATGTAAATGTCTATGTGTCACAGCAACTACTTACCATCAGGTGGACTGTGTGCTCGTTTGTCACCCTATACTTAAAAAAAAGAAACGAGATGGGCAGCAGCGTCTTCCTAATAACGACTAAAAATAAAAAACTGCGGTTGACAACTCGCTTGTCAAGCGTGGCAAATATGGGCAATATCCTCCCTATGAGACAAGCTGTGGTGGAGGTCTATGTTCAGCAGTGGACTTTAATAATAATTTAACCTATTGCATACCTTAAGCGAAAGCGCAAGGTAATGTTCTACTATCGCCTAAAAATTAAAATTCCAACATTTTATCGAATAAAATCGTATCTAGCAATCATATTATACATATAAATGATATAAAAAGCACATTGTTAGAAAGATAAATGATTGTTGAACTTATTAATAATTTTTTTAAATCGATTAATTGCTATTTTTAAATAAAAAAAAGGGTTTTAGTGGCTTATGGTGTGGATTTATCATGTCCCTGTGGCTTGTAAACACTATAACTTTTGAAAATATAAATTGTTTAACTCAATCTATTTTTTAATCTCTTCATCTATCATGTGGGAAGCCACTGAATGTAAATGGCAGTGTAATTTTGTTTTGTTTAGCTATAATTAATTTTTTTCGGCTCCAAAATGGCGATATTTTCGTTGATTTGTTTGCCTCGTATATAAATTGTTTCTGTAAATGGGGATCTACAGCCACAGAGTAGTTTAGTTCACAGAGTACCTTTGTATTAAGTTTAGTTCGGCTTCAGTCGCCGTCGTGAGTGGATATTGTTTCGGTTGTTTTCAGCGGCTCAAAAAGATCGCTGTACAAATACACAATATTCGAATAACCAAATTTCTTAAATACTTGATTATAATAATAATAAGAGATTTTTTATTACAATATCTAAAAGCACAGAATAAATAATAGTAGTACGTACTAAAAGTACCTAAGTAGTATAATTTTTTTTGTCATGGGTGACATTTTCATGCTTTTCGAGGGTGTCGAAACCGATAGGGTTGTCGAAATGTAAATCCAAGATGGCGGCCGCAATAGGTATCAATTTATTCATCATGGGTGTCATTTTCATGGTTTTCGAGGGTGCTGAAGCCGATAGTGCTGTCGAAATGTAAATCCAAGGTGGAGGCTGCAACAGGTATAAAATTTTTCATCATAGGTGTCATTTTCATGGTTTTCGAGGGTGTTGAAGCTGATAGTGCTGTCGAAATGTAAATCCAAGATGGCGGCTGAATTAGGTACCAATTTATTCATCATGGGTGTCATTTTCATGGTTTTCGAGGGTGTTGAAGCCGATAGTGCTGTCAAAATGTAAATCCAATATGGCGGCTGCAAAATATATCAATTTTTTCATCTTGGGTGTCATTTTCATGGTTTTCGAGGGTGTTGAAACCGATAGTGCTGTCGAAATGTAAATCCAAGAAGGCGGCTGCAATAGGTATCAATTTTTTCATCATGGGTGTCATTTTCATGGTTTTCGAGAGAGTTGAAGCCGATAGGGTTGTCGAAATGTAAATCCAAGGTGGCGGCTGCAATGGGTATCAATTTTTTCATCATGGGTGTCATTTTCATGGGTTTCGAGGGTGTTGAAGCCGATAGTGCTGTCGAAATGTAAATCCAAGATGGCGGCTGAAGTAGGTACCAATTATTTCATCATGGGTGTCATTTTCATGGTTTTCGAGGGTGTTGAAGCCGATAGTGCTATTGAAATGTAAATCCAAGATGGCGGCTGCAATAGATATAAATTTTTTCATCATTGGTGTCATTTTCATGGCTTTCGAGGGTGTTGAAGCCGATAGTGCTATTGAAATGTAAATCCAAGATGGCGGCTGCAATAGATATAAATTTTTTCATCATTGGTGTCATTTTCATGGTTTTCGGGGGTGCTGATGCCGATAGTGCTGTCGAAATGTAAATCCAAGGTGGCGGATGTAATAGATATCAAGTTTTTCATCTTGGGTGTCATTTTCATGGTTTTCGAGGGTGTTGAATCCGATAGTGCTGTCAAAATGTAAATCCGAGATGGCGGCTGAAGTTCGTACCAATTTTTTCATCTCGGGTGTCATTTTCATGGTTTTCAAGAGTGTTGAAGCCGATAGTGCTGTCGAAATGTAAATCCAAGATGGCTGCTGCAATAGGTATCAATTTTTTCATCATGGGTGTCATTTTCATGGTTTTCGAGGGTGTTGAAGCCGATAGTGCTGTCGAAATGTATTTAAACTACTTTAATAATTCCGTATAATCATGTTATACGTAATTTTTTTAATGCGCTTAAGGTATGCCCAATTGGATTTACCAATATATTTTTAATTCCCGTCTTTACGGGTGCTTTACAGAATCCATGGCTACAGTGGTGTTTGAAGTGCCGATTTCAAAGTTAGTCCGGACTTCTTTTAGCTTTTAAATATAAAATAAATTAATTTAACTTAATAAAATCCGTCTAATATTAAAAAGTGTAAAATAAGATAAGAAATAGCTGGTACCTGGTAAATATCGTTTTAAATTTGGAAGATTTTTTTCTATTAGGAATGATAACACATTTATTGAAGTTGAATAATGTATAACTTTCAAATTAATTTGTTGATACGATACGCGCGCCCCGTGTTATAAATTAATTGTACCATGCCTATAATCTTCGCACACGTGAAAGCAATAAGTTGACAAAGTTTTAACGCAATCTGATGAACGGTATTTCACCGCATAAAATACGAAACAAAACGACACAAAACGAAACGAATACAAGATTATAATAGTCAGGGTGGGAAATCGGCCGGTCCCCGAACCACAAAACACCGGATTGAGTCCAGATGTCTCCAGTCCGATTTTTTTTTCCTTGTTTTTTCAAGTTCCTTCTTTTGTGAGAAAACTATTATTGGAAGCCCTTTATCAACGCATCTAGTTTGTATCTAAGTATATAATTGAAAAAAAAAAAAACTCTAAAAAATTACCGAACTTTAAAAAAATACAGTAGTAATTACATTAGTCAAGAAACCAACATTGTGTAAATATTTTTATCCTATCAGTAATGTTTCGGTACAAAGATAAAAGTCAAATCAATAACTCTTTATCGATAATTAATTAAACATAAACTTTTTTTTTATATAGGATAAGGGTGACAAACGAGCACACAGTCCACCTGATGGTAAGTGGTTGCTGCGGCCCATAGCTACCACATCTATCCTCGTTTGCGAATCAAAATGCAGATGCGTTGCCACCCGTGAGGACTAAGATGGAATGCCTCATTTCCAGTAAAAAGGGCCTCCAGCCACCTGCACTCACCAAGCGAAACGCAGAGGTAAACCTCTACTTCACGCTGGTATTCTGTGAGGTCGTGGTACCACCCCGGTTCGAGCCGGCCCATCCGTGCGACAGCAAAAAATGCCGCGTGGCTCTACCACTGTTAAAAAACTAAACTGAAAAATATGACGTAAATATACGAAACAGAAACAAAAATTATTTTATATATTAGATTAGAACATTATTACTTCGTCTACTTATTCATTCATCAGCCTATCATAAAATAAAAGCCCGCAGCTGAAAATATGCCTCTCCCATGGATTGCCTGATAGCGGGGATTGATTAATTGTCTCATTGGTTTAGATCCCGTAGGGTTCGGGATCCCGGGTCAGGCCAAAATCAGTTTATTGAGACTTTCTGTCAAGAAATTCCCAGTAGCAGCCTGGATTCATGCAGTTGGCGGTGTATCACCTCCATGCCTCGCAAAGCACTTAAAGCCGTTGGTCCAGCGCCTGTCTCCCTGGTCGTGTAACATTACCGTCCGTTCGGACTATGAGAATGTAGGAATAGAGGGTGCACCTGTGCTTGCACATAGACGTGGGCACTATAATCCTTTCCTGAGCAGATGGCTAGTCTCCGTTTTACCTAGCCGCCGCGCCGCAAACGAAATTTGGTCGGAAGGACTACATTATTACAGCGGGAATGTAAGTCGTAGTTGACCACTTAAAAGGGTAAAACTTAATGATTTCTTATATTTACGCGAACACTACACATTTAAATAAAACTAATTTTAAGGATTTTATCACGTATATTAAGTTATTTTATATTCACGACGTTTCGAGCACTTCACAGCGCCCATGGTGAGGGGGGTGGGGCTGAGGTGTATGACGTCCCAATGTCATAGTTAACCACGGCTACCTCCAGATTAAATGCTTTTTTTTTAATTTTTGTTCCGATCTACGGGTAAAACTTTTTTATTGTTTCTAAGTCAGTTTTTATATTTTATCAATTATAATTTTACGAGTAATTGAGTTTAATTATTAATACAAGCAACTTTACATCGCACATTCTATTTAGAAGATTTTCTCACATACGTAAAATTACATTTTTATTGTTATGATAAAACAGCACGCCCCAAAAGCCAAGGCTCGTCCGGGACCACCCTAAATCGAATAGAGAACGTATAAACCTGGCAAATGGGCACTCCGAATCTAAATCGGGTACCCAAATTGCCGAATCGTATTTTTGCTGGACCATCCGACCTAATAATCAGTTACGAAGTGGTTCTTCGAAAAGTCTAACGTTTGCGATGGAAGACAATTGTAAAGCTTCAAGCGATTGAAATATATCACTATTACGGTAAAACTTCTCGCTGCGTGATAATAAATTTTAATGAACAAATTGCAAATCGATGATTATTGTAAATGTTTATTTGATAATATGCTCTGAAAAATTTAATTCCGACGTAAATTTAAAACTCCTTTGGTGGTTATTCATGTTCATTGTCATCATAATTACAGCCCTTCCACTGCTGAACATTTGCCTCACTCAAGGAATGCCACAAAGTACGGTCCTGAGACCAGTATTCATCGACTACCTGTATCACTCACTACGCCGTCACTTGGTCTAGTGAAAAGCCACCCTACACTTTGCTTATCATCTTTATTAGTCCCTAAGTTTCCACTACTTAAAATGAGGGTATTTCATTGTATTTATTTTCATTTGCCTTAATTATCACGCTCCCAATCGGGTTGACGATCGCAATACAAACGTTGGGCACCTTTGACTCTACTACCGATCACCAGTTTGGGCATTTTATATCTGGCGTAAACGAGTTAGTTTCCTAACGCCATCTATCGGACATCACAAGATCGTCTTTGATATATCCCTTAGTCGCCTCTTACGTCGCCACTGCAGCATGGTTTAAAAGTTTATATTTGTATATTAGTTTGTTAGCGTAATGGTAAATTAAATATGTATAAAGCTATATGAATATTAATGATATCCACATTGCACAATATCTTAAATGTATTATTACATTCCATTTAATATTTTATCTAAGGTATAAAAATACCGTTACTTTCACCGTTACAGCCTATGCTGTAACGGTAAAAGTAACGGTATTTTTATTAATTTTTAACGGTATTAAAATGTTAATGTTGATGCTATGAATGTCCACAGCTGAATATAGGTATCTTCCATAGATTGCCTCATAGGGAAGATATTTGCCATAGTTGCCACGCTAGGCAAGCAAATTAGCAACCACAGTTTTTTCTTTATAATTAGTCGTTATCGCTGCTGCCCATCTCCAGATATGTTTCCCACTATCACCTGTCTGTCTGTCTGTCACCCACGGCATGAAATAGGGTAGTGGATATTCTTACACCGCCATTACACGGTAATGATAAAAAAATCCATATATAAATAAAAATAAAAAGGCTATAAATAATATATGAAATGTGCTGTGACTTGAACCACAGTCTAATATCCGAACGAAAAGCAACCCGTAAGTGAATTAGACATTTACGATCCGAACGAATCCATGCCTTGGTCCTCAAGCGGCAGAGACGTTAATCACATAACGTGAACGAACTGCATACATTTTTAGACTAGCAATGTACAAACTGCAGAAGGGTTCTTACATTTAGTATTCGGTATTACTGCCAAATCCATTCCTTATGGCATTTTTTTAGGGTATTTTGTTTTGAAAATGTCGTATAATCGACAAGTTTAGCAACAACATCAAACATACTTGACTTAATACGGATAGCAGAATACCAAAGAAAATTATGATAAAGTAGAAAACTTAAAAAATTCGAAGTAATGACAGTGAGATAAGGTTGTAATCTAAATTTGACGTTGCTAATGAGCATGGAACCTCGGTACAGTGAAGCCATTTCGCCTATCAACTATGGAGTAGATAATACTTAGCAATGTCTCTAAACTCAATATATTATAATATTTTTACTCATCAACCCTTTGGATCCACTGCTGCAATTAGATTGCCTCTATAAGAATGTGATACCTAACATGTTTTCCAGAACTATTTTTTTTATAGAATAAATGAGCACGATTCCACCTGATGGTAAGTGGTTGCTGTAGCCTATAGACATCTACATCTATCTTCGTTTGCGAATTAAAATGCATATACTGTCTCCAGTTCTCTACACCCGCCATACGAAACACAGCAGCATTAAGCTTCTATTTTACGCTGGTATTCTGTGAGAGCGTGGTCCTTTCCCGGTCGAGCCGACCCATTCGTGCTACAACTATACTATTAATATAGCTGCAGCATGGCTCTACCAAAATAATATCGCTATTTGTCCATTTTAATCACGCTCCATGTCTCGCTTCAAGGGTCATGACTCCACAGTAAAAAAATTGCAACATTACTGATAAATCTAAGGATTCCTTTCTTGTCCTTTTTATCAGCCTGTTAAAGTATAGATGGAGAATTGTTTTCGTATTCCTAGTTTTGGCAATGAAAATAATAAAAGTCTTGCATATTAGACGCTGCTCCCCGTCGCATTTATTTACACCTATTACATACGTGATAGTATTCTATCATCTATCAGGTTGGGAGATCTTTCTGGCCTTTTTCATGCCCCCCCCCCCCCCCTCTTAGTAATTTGCACGAACTGAGTTCAACTACTGGATTATATGTACACTGGCATAACAAGGAAAACTATATTTTTTTATGTAAACATTGCAATTTGTGAAAATTGCTATCAACTGTATAAAAATTACCAGTTAAGGTAAATAACACTTTCTTTTAATGTCTGGAAGGGAAAATTTATTATCTATTAAAGCACATTTAAAGCCAAATTCTATACGCTTCCCCAGCATGGACTGCACTTTCCAATTTATTTAATGGTCTAGATTTAGATATTAGTATAACATAGAACATGTGCACTATTCGTTTCATTTCCAATAACTGTATAGAAGGCAGTCAAAGCATATTTCGAGGGCAATTTATCACCGACGGATCCCTTTCAGTTGTCTTGATCAATCTAAGTGGATTCAACGATTTATACGGACAATATACTAGATATCTTGTTTATTGAGTGCAATATTTAGTAATCTATATTCTGATCTATTGATTTCCAATTAATGTTTATCTGTTACTTTATACTGTTACTCATACTCAGTCCGATCTAAATTATACATTAATACTGTTGTTTTAATAACAATTAATAATTGCATAAGTATATAAAATTTATATTAAAAAACTCCAAGATAATTTATTATACATGCAAAGGAATCAAAATTAGATATATTTTGTTATATAATTTCGTTACTTAAATGTTTACATATATCATAACTATTGAATAAGCAAATAGCGAAATAGCTTTTCTTAAATTGGAACGATAGATCATTTAGTAAATGAAAAATGTAGTATTATAAAATCTATGAAAGTGATTAATAAAAGTATATAAGTATTTAATAAATTTTAACGTGGTAGAGCCATGCTGCAGCTGTACTATGGTTGTAGCACGAGTGGGTCGGCTCGACCGGGGAAGGACCACGCTCTCACAGAATACCAGCGTAAAATAGCAGCTTAACGCTGCTGTGTTTCGTATGGTGAGTGTAGAGAACCGGAGACACTTTTTACTGGAAACGAGGCATTCCATCTTAGTCCTCACGGGTGACAACGCATCTGCATTTTGATTCGTAATCGAAGATAGACGTAGATGTCTATGGGCCACAGCAACCACTTAACATCAGGTGGACTGTGTGCTCGTTTTGAAACAGAAACAGAAACAGAAACTTTTTTATTCAATATAGATTATAAATAATACTTATTGAAAGTCACTCTTTTGTATAATTACCACTGGTTCGAAAAAAAAAACCTCTGTCCTGGGAAGAACCAGCAAGAAACCCAGCGGGACTTTTTTTTAAATAACAGCTTACAATCATGTATGTTACACAAATTAACAACACAACAAATTAGAAATAGCTTGGGAGCGATCACCTCACTTCCAGGGGTTATTATCATCTATAAATTCTTTAATATTATAATAACCCTTTTTATACAAACTTAGTTTAATAAAGTTTTTGAATTTTGAGCAGGTCAAATTTTGTATATTTTCTGGAATTTTGTTGTAAAAGCGTATACATCGCCCCAAGAACGAATTACTGACTCGATGGAGTCGAGCAACCGGTACTACTAGCTTGTGTCTGTTCCCAGTATTTACAGAATGAATATCACTTATTTTTGTAAAACTACTTTTATTTTTGTGTACGTACATTACATTTTCATAAATGTATTGAGAGGCCAAAGTTAATATATTAATTTCCTTAAATTTTTGTCAGCAGCGACTCTTTAGGCTGTAAATCATAAATTGCTCTTATGGCCCTCTTCTGTGAAACAAATATAATTTCAGTGTCAGCTGCGTGTCCCCATAGCAAAATACCATACGACATTATGCTATGGAAATAGCTAAAGTAAACTAGTCTAGCCGTTTCAACACTAGTTAGACTTCTAACCTTTTTACGGCATATGCTGCAGAACTAAGTCTGCTTGCTAGTTTTGATATATGGGGGCTCCATTGAAGCTTCGCGTCTAGTGTGATTCCAAGAAAAATGGTGGTATCTACAAGACTCAGTTTCTCCCCATTTAAAATTACATTAGTATTTAATTGTTTGACATTTGGAGTCATAAATTTTATACATTTCGTTTTAGTGCCATTTGAATGCAAATTATTAACATTGGACCAATTTACTAATTTATATATAGCATTATTTACTTCGTCATATTTTAGCAATAGTCGATTTAATTTGAAAATTAAAGAAGTGTCATCTGCAAATAATACTATATCATGGTTATCTCCTACTATGTAAGGTAAGTAATTAATGTATACAAGAAACAGGAAGAGGCCGAGAATTGAGCCTTGAGGCACGCCCATCTGTACCATCGACCCGGAAGAACTCATACTGTTAATGACAATTTTTTGCGTTCTCTTACTTAAATATGAAATAATTAATTTAAGAGCATCACTTCTTACACCGTAGTGTTGAAGTTTCCTGATTAATATTTCATGGTGAACACAATCGAAGGCTTTGGATAGGTCACAAAATATACCCAAAGCATCCTGTGAATTCTTCCATGCATTAAATATATATTTAATCAGCTCAACACCGGCATCAGTTGTCGAGCGACCCCTTGTGAAACTAAATTGATTTTTATGAAGTAAATTATTTATAATAAAGAAATTTAACATTTGATCAAGAATAATTTTTCAAAAATCTTACTAAGTGTTGGTGGTACAGAAATAGGTCTAAAATTGGCGGGGTCTAATGTACTACCAGATTTAAATAAAGGTATTACTTTACTATACTTCATTAAATCAGGAAACACACCAGATTCGATAGTATTAAAAATAATAGCTAAATGAGGCGCGATTGTATCTATTATAGACGCAATAACTTTAACAGAAATCCCCTACAGATCCGCAGTTTTCTTAACATCAATAGTTTTAAAATATTATACAATATCTTTTGATGATACTTTATGAAATGTGAAATTCTTTGTACACGCATTTACATTTTGTTTAAGTAATGATTCAGCGACCGCAGGAGAAGAATTCAGTGACTTAGTGGTTAATATCGGAATATCAGTAAAATATTTCTCAAAAACCATTGCAACGTCCTGATCTGATTCGGTTAATTTGTTATTAACACTTAACTGGTAGTTTGAATCGCGAGAGTTGATCTTACCAGTTTCGCTATTAATTATACTCCATGTCATTTTAATTTTATTAGAAGCCGTCTTAATTTTGTTGCTCAAATGCAAAGACTTGGCTGTGGAGCACACTCTTTTAAATATTTTTGAATATTTTTTTACATATTCTAAATTCGACGCTATGATTATATGACCTTTCATGGTAAAGATCATATAACCACCACCTGTCACCCTTATCCTATAAAAAAAAAGATAATTGAACAAATATCTTTCTGTTTGACCGAATATCTAAACTGGTCCTAGTTTAAAAAAAAAGTTAAAGAACTATCATAAACAAAATAAACATTGCAATGAAGGCCAACTTTTAGATCTCTCCAATAATAAAAACGTTGTATGCTTTTGATACGAAACGGTGTATCATTTACGAAGTGAAACTAAAAGCCATTTATATTACAAACAATAAATAAATTATTATTCCGGGAAACGACGTCAACTTAAAGATGAAAGAAATTTAAGCCGCAGTCAATTTTAGATTTTTGATTTGTTTTAAAAATGGTTTTCATACACTTTAACTAATGTAAAATAGTACCTTAACCACCCCCAAAAATTCCCTCCTAGTATACTGCAGTTACCAACTCGCCTGACTAGCGTAGCAAATATGTTCAGTGGTGGACTTTTAAAAATAATATAAGAGTGAATAAAAAATAAATAGATATTTATAGTTAATATCAGCTACGCCTAAGTATGGAGGATTTTTCGTAAACACTACACCCAGTAGGCAAATTCCTTCCACCACCATTTTGGGTGTAAAAATCTATACTATCGAAATTATTCCTTGCCTTTTCATCTTCTAGAGAACGCAGCTCTTACTCACACCCTTTATTAGAGTTATAGTAGAAGTTATAGTAGAAGTTACGGCTATGTATAGTGGTAGAGCCACGCGGCAGCTTTTGCTGTCGCACGGATGGGCCGGCTCGAACCGGGGTAGTACCACGACCTCACAGAATACCAGCGTGAAGTAGAGGTTTACCTCTGCGTTTCGCTTGGTGAGTGCAGGTGGCCGGAGGCCCTTTTTACTGGAAATGAGGCATTCCATCTTAGTCCTCACGGGTGACAACGCATCTACATTTTGATTTGTAATAGAGGATAGATGTAGATGTCTATGGGTCGCAGCAGCCACTTACCATCAGGTGGACTGTGTGCTCGTTTGTCACCCTTATCCTATAAAAAAAATATACGCGGAGGGGATAGTAAATTTTCTCACGCTGCCACAATACTACAAGATAACGATAAGTATTATATTTCATTTCATTATCGGCAATTAACGCTTTATTTAAATAACTTAAATTGAAAATTTTTAAAAGCCCTCGATACAAAAAGAGCTCATGATCTTTAAACGGCTGAAAATACTTTCATCGCCTTTCAAATAATAAAAAAAACTGGATCTAAATCGGTTCATCCGTTTGGGAGCTATGATGCTATAGACAGACACACATACACAGATACATAGGTACACTGATACACACGGCATATAACACCCGTTTTTTTTTCTTTATGGTTTACAAAGAGAGGCCATTTTTCTGGTATCGAGGTATTCCATCTTAGTCCTCAGGGGTAACTACGCATCTGAATTTTGATTCTTAATCGATGATAGCTGTAGTCTAAGGGCCATAGCATCCACTTACCATCGACCTATGTGCTCGTTAGTCTCCCCTATTCTATAAAAAAAGAAAACTGCCCGGTTAAGGCCATTGGGCCATAGCACTTCAACGCGGTCATCTGTGATCTCGTTTGTTACCCGTATTATATAAAAAACAAAACAGCTCGTTTAAGGTCACGATGTGCATTAACAACCCACGTGGCCAAGTCGAGTAATGAGCAAAATTATCTCAATGTGCAACGATTGCAAAACGGCACGGTGGGCTGGCTGCGAGCCAGGGCTGTCGGTTATTTCGCGAAAACAAATTCACAGCACGGCCCTCTCAACCGGCGCCGATAATTAAGAGCTGAACTTAATACTTTAATAATTAACTTGGGCGTACGATGAAAATTTTCATTTGGAAAACCGGAAATTGAGTTGCAATTAAATAATCACGTTACGTCTTGCTCTTTAGGTGTCGTGTGTGCTGTGCGCATGTGCGAAGAATGGTTAATATTTGGGAGTTATCATGTTTCCGATACTGTATGAAGCACTGTTGCTTATTTTACTAACAATCCGTTTGAAACGGGAAGCAAAGTGTAGGACGGCCACCACTAGACAGAGTAACGACCTGGTAAGAAATGCAAGAAGTTGATTTCTTTGGAGACGCCTATATGCAGCAGAGGACTTGTAAAGGGCTGTAATGACGATGATGACGATTCACTAGTCGTTTCTTTTCCTATCAGAGACACCTCATTTTGAAACGATATAATTAAAAAAAATGCATTTGACGTACGAAATAGTATTTTCTCACTTCGAGCAAATAAATATTTTTTTATAAATACTATTTTTCATAATTTCATTTTATTTCATTTCATTAACATATAAATATAATCGTTAGGGGCTCTGTTAGTGATCGTGTAATTTCTGCATGACCTAACTGCTTGAGTTCATATGAAATAAATCTCGACAAACAATGTATTTTGTCGAGACGATGGTTTATAAATATTCCAGGATCCAATAGGTGGTGCAGTCAAATTATTAATAAATTCTGTATTTTGTTGACACTAATGGCTCTTGTTCACAACTTATCAAAAAATCACAGAATTAGACCCGATCGATGGCATTGTGGTCAAGTTATTAATAAATTTTACATTTACACTGCAAAAAGTCCACTTTTTGTCCCAGATTAATAGCCCAACTAGGTAAGTCCAACTTCGACCGAGAGATCAATCGATGGATTCAACTAGGCTAGGCAGCGTTCGTAATAAACGTCTGCAAGATTTTCTAAAGCAAACGGAATAGCTTAATAATTTAAAATTATTTTTTTTTTACAACCGACTTCAATATCAATTATTAAAAATAACTGAAATACTTTTGGTCAGACCTTGATCAAATTTATATGGGACCACATGTGAAACATCAGCTTTCAAATAAAAAATTAACCATCTAAATCAGTTTACCCAGAAAAAAGTAATGAGGTAACACATATAAAAAAAATAACATACAGTTGAATTGAGTACTTTGTGATGTCGGTAGAAAAATGAACTTTATACTCATAAAAAAACACATTTTATTCTAAAATCGTGTAATTTTTATGTGTATAGTAATTTTTATAGTGCTATTTTATATTTAACGTAAGTGTGACTGTGTTTTATGTGACCGTGATTAGCCTTAATGGATGAATGAGATATTAAACTTAATTTAACTAATTTAGAATAGGTAGTTAGGTAATAAGTATAGTATAAAAATACCTCGAAATGTAATGGAGAATTTGATATTTTTTGTCACATTAGTCACTTTTAAAATGGCAACGCACTGTCATCTTCCTTAAGTTGAACGTGTCCTTAAGCACCGGAAGCTAAATATTGTCAGGTGAACGGTTAGTTCACCATGGTGCACCCCGATAACTAACTGACGAATTCATAGCTAGGGCAGCTAGGGCTACTATATATTATAGTATCCTACTATAGAGGTCCTAAAACTATATTTTTTATAAGAAGGTGAAACTAATATATAAAAATAAAACTTAACTAAATAGCTTGAAGTTATTAACAAAGGTAAGCAGCAAAAAATATTCCTTGGAAAATACAAAATATTTATTTGAAACATACGATATGTTTTTTTTATCTATCATATTTGTGACAATAGTTAGAGGATGTTATCGTTGCTCGATAGTATTTGTAACCAACTGTAAGACACAGTAGCCTGCCACCTGGAGCTTTTTCGGCCATAAACAAGTGACAGACTTGCGTGCACGCGAAATGTGGTCCAATACATAAACGAGTACGAACGTTTTATCATTATGATTGCTATTAAAATACTATTGAATTTTGTTAGAAAACATCCGGCATGGAACCCTAGAACTATACATATCGCGTATCTTTTGCCCTTATATTTTATATTTATTTGTTAAAAATTGTAACCTTGTTTTTATAGTTAATTTTATAGTTGACAATGTGTAAGAGGGGGGAATATGTTCCTTGTAAAATTGTGATTAATAAATACCTTTTCATAAATTATTATTTAAAACTAGAGAAGATATAAACTGTTTGATGTTAGTTGTGATTGCCTAGAATTTGATGAGCATAAAGTAGTTATTAAAATAGGTTATAGTTCAAATGTAACTGAAATATCCTTGTAAAATAGGAGAAAATAAAAAAAAATATTATTAAAAAATATATTAAAAAAGGTTCTCGAGTGGTAGCCTCGTACCGGTAGGCGAAGTGTAGGGTGACCTCCCACTAGATGGAGTGACGACCTGGTGAGACATGCAGGAAGTCGATGGATGCAGGTGACTCAGGAACGTGCTTTGTGGCATTCTTTAGGGGAGGCCTATGTTCAGCAGTGGACGTGTGAAGGGCTGTAATGATGATGATGATGAGGCAGATATGTTGACACCACTGAGGACTAAGATGAAATGCCTCGTTAAAAGTAAAACGGGTCGCCGCGCTGGTTCTCTACACTTACCACACGAAACAGCATTATTCTTATGTTACCGATAGTATTGTGTGAGAGCGTGGGAATTCCAATCAAGCCGATCTATTCGTGCAACACCCGTAATATAGCTGTAGTATGGCTCTACCAAGAAAAATGACCCAACACGTGGTACTTCACAACATCACGAAAAAACGAATCCATCAAGCATACGGTCGTTAATAAAATACATTTTACCAACGGTAAGACGTACCAACTTTTAAATTTTTCGACCATAAACAAGTGACAGTCTTGCGTGAGTGCGAAATGAGTTCCAAAACATATACCAACATTAACTGAAAACATTATTCGTAAATAAGCATTAAATAAACCCCTTAATTTTTATATGATAAGGGTGACATACGAGCACACAGTCCACCTGATGGTCCATTCGTGCAACACCAATAGTATAGCTGTAGTATGGCTCTACTACGTAAAATGGCCAAACACGTGGTATTTCACCACATCACGATAAAACGAATCCATCAAGCATACGATCGTTAATAAAATACACCGTACCAACGGCAGGATATTCTAACTTTTAAATTTTTCGACATCTACATCTATCCTTGATTACGAATTAAAATGCAGATGCGTTGACACCCGTGAGGACTGAGATGGAATGCCTCATTTCCAGTAAAAAGGGACTCCGGTTCTCTGCACTCATTTATATTTTTTGTAGTTAACACCAATTGCTCCATAGCCGGGATATTTTCCATAGTTGCCCAATTCAGCAAGTACGTCGGCAACCGCAGTTTTTATTTATTTTACTCAGCTTTTAGCAGGAAGACTTTTTTTTATAGAATAAGGGTGACAAACGAGCACACACTCCACCTGATGGTAAGTGGTTGCTGCGGCCCATATACATCTACATCTATCCTCTATTACAAATCAAAATGCAGATGCGTTGTCACCCGTGAAGACTAAGATGGAATGCCTCGTTTCCAGTAAAAGGGCCTCCGGCCACCTGCACTCACCAAGCGAAACGCAGAGGTAAACCTCTACTTCACGCTGGTATTCTGTGAGGCCGTGGTACCACCCCGGTTCGAACCGGCCCATCCGTGCGACAGCAATTCTGCCGCGTGGCTCTGTACTACTATTTAAATAGGATATTCTTACACTGCCACTAAATTACAATGGATTATTTTTCCAACTAATTGTGACGCGCTTTCCGATTATCACTTTCACCTCGCTTTAATTGGCGTCGTTCCAAACGACCGGAGCAACAAAACACAAGGTGGCGTAGCCCGATATCACGGTGAGAATGCGCCGTGTTCAGGATTGCTGCATACATACCCATAAATAGACGACAAAAATCATAAACACCGTTGCGTAACATACACATAACGGTTAAAACATAGTTGAAGTAATAAGTTGAATTAAGTGAAACATTATTATTATTTTTTATATAAAAGAATGCAAAGGCGACTTTAAATAAAAGGAGGTTTACCAATCGACTGTATGAATTCAACTTTATGTTTTTTTTTATGTATGTTATGGTGATGATTTTTTTAAATAGGATATATGTACTTTAGGACTGATATAGGTACTTTAGGAGTGATAACTATTTATACGATATTAATACTGTGATATCTCTTCGCATGTCGAAACAAAATGGCCGTTACTTATAAGTCCATTCAAGAGGTTAAAAACGTAATTGATAACAAGAAAAAGAAGGTTTTAATTCTTTTATTCACTACTAGCTGTTCCCCGCGACTTCGCCCGCGTCACAGAATATATAGACTACAGCCTGTAATTTAGGGTTTTAATTTTGTTGCGCGGAACCATAATTATTTTACTATAATATAAGTAGCCTAAGTTACTCCTTATAACATAAGCTATCTACCAGTAAAAGTCCCGTCAAAATCGGTCCAGCCGTTTCGGAGATTAGCCGGAACAAACAGATAGACCGACAGACGGACAAAATTTTCAAAAATTGTGTTTTTGTTATAATACCGTACATACTTTCATATCATGATCATCATTACAGCCCTTTACAAGTCCACTGCTGAATATAGACCTCCCGCAAGGAATGCCACAAATCACGGTCCTGAGCCACCTGCATCCATCGACTTCCTGCATATCTTACCAGGTCGTCACTTCATCTAGTTGGGGGACGCCCTACACTTCGTCCGCCGGTACGAGGCCGCCACTCGAGAACCTTTTTCCCCATCGGTTGTCGCTTCTTCGAGCTATATGGCCGACCCATTGCCACTTCAGCTTACTAATCCGTTGGACTATGTCGGTCACTCGGTCACACGGTTCTACTGCGGATATCTTCACTTCTAAGTTTATCTCGCAGAGAAACTCCGAGCATAGCCCTCTCCATAGGTCGCTGAGCGACCTTGAGCTTCCTCATCCGGCCAGCAGTGAAGGACCACATCTCAGTTCCATAGGTCATCACTGGCAACACGCACTGGTTGTACAGTCTGGTTGTACTTTCATATGCAATTAGTAAAACGCTATTATTTTGACATTACAAACAGACACTTCAATTTCATTTATTTGTATAGATGTCTTAGTACTAACTTCACAATGTAAAATTATTTTATTCTATACAAATAAATAAAATTGAAGTGTCTGTTTGTGATGTCAAAATAACAGCTTATTACTAAATGCATATGAAAGTATTTACGGTACTTATAACAACAATTTTTAAAATTATTGCCTGTCTGTCTGTCTGTTTGTTCCGGCTAATCTCCGAAAGGGCTGGACCAATTTTGTTTAAATCTCTATGCTATAATTAGCATTCCATCTTTGTCTTCAGGGGTGATAACTCATCTGTAATTTGATTTTGATCGTGGATAACAGTTACACAATGAGCATACACCTACATCTAGGAGGTGGTTACTTCTTTATAAAATATATATATATATATATATATATATATATATATATATATATATATATATATATATATATATATATATACACATATATATAAGGACCTCATTGGCAGAAAAAATAAAAGTATAAAATAATTCCTAAAAAATATGGAATTTATAATAAACATTTGTGTCACTCAATTGCTGCCGAATCTACAACGTGTCTCGCAAAAAAAAAATACGAACAAATACATCAAACTCTGTTATCGAGTCCAATTAGCGGAACCGCTCCAGCTCCACACTTAATTGGAACGGTTTCATTTGTGTACTCATCAATCCCCAGCCATCGAAGTCCAATAACATACATACTCATTTAAATATATAACTTTCACCTTTTTTATAGTATTTTTTTTAAATTGATTTGATACGAAAGTCGTGGAAAACATACCTTTATAAACGGCCACTAATTTTAGTATACGATTACTTTGAATGGATTTCCCATTTCATTACTTAATATTTAAAAAAAGGTCGTTTTAATTATTAGAAAAGGTAATTTATAATACTTAACGTTCGTTGTTTTTAGTGCTTCTTACACTCAAATACTTTTATTTAAGCAGAATGAATTATTATATCAGAACCGTGAAACATTCTCCCGTAACTAACGTGGTAAAGCCACGGCCACGCTGCAGCTACAATTATGGTTGTAGCAAGAATGGGACGGCTCGACCGGGGTAGGACAACGCTCTCACAGAATACCAGCGTAAAATAGCAGCTTAATGCTGCTGTGTTTCGTATCGCGAATGTAGAGAACCGGAAACCTCTTTTTCTTGAAACAAGGCATTCCATCTTAGTGCTCAGTGTTGACAGCGCATCTGTATTTTGATTCTTAAACGAATACTCGTATCATATGTCTATGATATTTACTTACCATCAAATGGGCCGTTGGCTCTCTTTTCACCCTTATTCTTTAAAAAGAACTATATCCTCAATTAACATTAAGAAAAAAAAAACATTAATATAACGGGAAACATTGAATTTTATGATATAGTACATTTAAAAAATATTTATTGGTTAATTTTACATATTAATCACTGAGTAATTAATAACCTATAGGTTTTTTTTTAATAAGAATGTTAGAACTAACCAACTTTTGAAATAAAGTATTTGGTTTTTTACATAAAAACCAGAGCTGTATAAAAAGGCAATGGAAACTTTGCCAAATTCATGACGGAGACCTATGCATAGCAGTTTTTTTAGTTTTAAAATAGTAAGTCAGTTTTCTAATCACCTATAATGACATGTGACGGTGAATATAATTATGGTGCGGAGTCGACATCAGTAAATCTCTATAAAATCCAAATCATGAACGGATGTCCTTGATAGCCCCTTTTGAAAGATTTCGATACTTGTGATTTATCTGCACTCCCCAACAGTCATTTTAAAGCAATGATGCCATAAAAATTAAGAAAAAATTATCTTATAACAAATTGTTAAAAACATAGACATAATGGACAGTTCAGTCCAGATGATGATGAAAGTTGCAGCCTATTTACGTCCCACTGCTGGGCACAGGCCTCCTCTCATTTCTGAGAGGGTTTTCGGGCAAGGAAATGTCCGCCGCGCTGCCCCAATGCGTGTTGGCGAACTTCACATGTCTTTGAAATATTTTTTTTCTTATTTCTCAGACATGCAGGTTTCCTCACGATGTTTTCCTTCACCGTCGAGCACGTGGTAAATCAGCACTTAAAATTGCAATTAACTATTTCATTGGTGCCGGCGGGAATCCAACCCGAGTTGCTCGAGTACTGTGAAGCTTACAGCGAGCGCTAACCATCTGATCTACCACGGCTCTTGAATGATGATGAAAATTATAAAAACAAAGTATCAAAACAAAATAAGTACACTGACTGTGAGGTTGCGTATAACATACCCTCCGTAAGTTTGTGCATATGTATGAATATGCCAATAATATTGGCACAGCATTATTTCAACCACTCACAATCACTTCACACACCCCCTTTATTCCAGCTACTTAAGTCCTTTGTTTTTGAAACCATTGGGTATGAGATACCCGAACACATTCACACCGGGATAAAACTCGTCATCGGTCTATGTGCATTTTACATAACAAAGCTATTTATACAAGACAGTAAGGGTATGACAATAATAATCTTATAAACAATTCACAAATACATTTAATTACATCAGGTTTAATGAACATTCACGCAAGAGCATTGTTTATTAAATAAAAATATTGGATCGGACATTGTATACTTATGACAACTGCTTTCAAATACTTCAATATAATATTTTCTCATTATTTTCTTTTATGATAAAATTTTAGAATGGATTATAATGAATAACATGTCATTAAAGTTGTTTATAGTGATGGTTTTTGGATAAGAGTTCTATATTGTTATGTATACGAATAAAAAATCTATTATGCTAAATACATTAAATTTATTGTTCTTTATTTGTATGATTCCAAAACATCATATATGTATGGAAATAAATAATTATTCATATGTTCACCCAAAACATGATCAACATGATTACATTCCCGTCTAGGGCTTACTATATAACGTACTACATTTGGAAGTTGTAACCGGAGAATGGCAACATCAGCTTTAATGGAGACACGATCATTTAAACCAACATATAACACTATTCTTGTTGTAACTAGATTCAAATCATATGCGGGAGATAAAGTAGAATTATACTTCTCAATATTTCCAGCATTACCATAGTCAAACTGCGCGAAAGTCCTTCGAAATCCTACTTGAGCGAAATGATAAAGAGCTTTCGTAGAAGCACTTGTAGGAAAGTGACCGACGAACACAGGAACGAAGTCAGGTTTAAGCTCTTCACTGTCATAACCAGTTATGGGAAACAATATATTTTCAATGCATATTGCGTAACCTATTTGTGGTCTAGTGCAAATTAATTTTTCAAACATATTCAATAGTGAATTATCATTACCGATCTGATTTATATCCAAATCAGTTAATAATTTATACAAAAATGGTGAAAGTTGTATCAAAAAGAAGTTTTATAGAAAGTTGTATCGAAAAGTGGACCACCTTTTTCAATTTTGGAACATTTTGTAGGTAACATACAGGTGCCAATACTATCATTACATTAATCTTTGAGTTGTACTCTGGTCTTGTTGAACACAACACATATATATTATAATATATACTAGAATATTGTATTACCTTGTGAATGTTCGATAGCGTTCAAAATGTTAGCACCAGTTTTGTTGAGAATGGTATCTATTATTGCAGGTAAATCATAAAAACCAATTTCATGGAAACTAAAATTCCAAAAATTGTTGTTTTTGTCGGGATTGAGGCTGACGTGATGTCGTGAATATCTACTAACTCTAATATTGTTAATTCAAAAATCGTGGCCCGAATTAGCTAGATTCACGGCTAGAGATAAATTTCCTCTGATAATCCACGTATCTGCTGAGTCTGCAATTCCATGCATTAGTAAAACTGGTCTCCCTTTAGTTCAGGAATTTGAAATAATTTGAGGATGTAACCATCCTCTGTTATAAACTCATATTCCATCGCCGGATGGTCGTACTTGATTGCTGGTTGCGTGAAATTTAATCGTCCATCTTCTGGAAGCAGAGCGTCAACCGACTCTACGACTTGTTTTGATGCACAAACTGTTAAACAGTTGAAAATAATCAGAATTCTTGATTATTGAAAACTTGAGTATTTGATATGAATTTCAGCTTGATACCCCCATGCGATCCTGAGAAAAAGGGTCTTGACAGACAGACAGATAGACGAACAACAAAGTGATCTTATAAGGGTTCCTTTTTTCCTTTTGAGGCACGGAACCCTAAACACTACACACCTGTAGAAAAATACTTAGCGATAATTTTATGCTCTTTTTATATACATTTTCGTATCAAATAAGGCATAAAATTTTAGTATTGTTATATATATATACGTGGTAGTCCTACTGCAGCTACATTATCATTGTTACACAAATGAGTCGGCTCGACTGGGGAAGGACTACGCTCTCATAGCAGCTAAATGCTGCAGCATCCACTTACCATTAAATTGACTGTGTGCTCGTTTTTCATCAAAATATCATCAGCATTCCAGCCCCTCACAAATCTATTACCGAACAATCATTATTACCTGACCATAAAAGATAACTCAAGGTCGCTCAGTGAGCAATAGAGAGGGTTATGCTCAAAGCCAAATGAGGATATCCGCAGTAGAACTAAAGTTACCGACAAGCTCCAGGAGATACGAGCCCAACGGAGCAGTAAGCTGAAGCAGCAATGGGCCGGCCATATAGTTCGAAGCACCAACAACCGATGGGAAAGGAGGTTCTCAAGTAACAGCATGTTACCGGTAAGCGAAGTTTATGGCACCTCCCCACTAGATAGAGTGACGAACTGATAAGAGATAGGAAGTCGATGACTGCACAGCACTACTAACCGCAGACATCGACCACCTAAGGAATACCATCGATCACGGTCCTGGGCGATACCTAGGTTCATCGGTAAACTTATGAACCGGCTGTAATGATGATAATGAGTATCTATGTCAAGATTATATGAACCTGTTTAATATCAAAATTATAATTTGTTGTTTATAATGGAAATAATAAAAACCAAAAATCAAAGAATGAATATATAATAATGAATAATATTAATAAATAAGCAAATCATTTTAACAATCATCAATTAATTACTGCTAGCAGTATTTCTCTATGTTAAGCTCTTGGATCGGAATAAATAAAAGTTTACGTTTTAATAAAAAGTAAAAACCGACTTAAAGAGGTAACAACTTGAATGTCGTTTAACTTCTCCTTAACTTCCAACTCCTTTAAAGAGTTACGTTAAACCATGTTTAAAAAAGTTGTCACAATGGTTAAAGAAAAAATGTTTTTACGACTTCAAGGAATTTATATCTTATTGCGAAAAATAAATCTGACATCGATAATATTGATACATAATATACGGAGTGACTATAAAGTTGTCACATTAAATGAAAAGACGTATCATACATAATTTTTTTTAAACATACATAACTAAAAAAATATATAACAATTAATATTTTAGTCGCGGTAGCATTTTTTTCATTTTAATATTAAATAACATCATGTAAATGCATACAAATACCACCTGATGAATACTAGAAGGTCAACGACACATGGCATTTGAAGGCGATATACGTAGTTTAAACGTTGCCAATTTGAATTACTCAAATAAAGAAAAAATGTACTTACGGGTAACAATTTATGGCATAATTTTATAAATCGCGCGAAATCAACAACAAAGGGACCGTGCCCTGTAGGTGTGTGAAAACAAATTCAAGCGAAAAATTTACTTAAAATTAAGGACTTAAGGCATAATTCACGACGACGACGATTAAGACGTTGCCGCTTTTACAGGTCGCATCAGGTCAGTAAACTAATATTTTCAAGGAAGATTTATTTCTTGCTAATTTTTTACGCTATTTATTTTGTTGAAAAATGCATTTTTATTTTCTTTTATTTTCGTTTATTTTATTATTTTAACAGACATATTTTGTCTATAACTTGTATTAACTGCTGTGGTATTTAACGTGATAACCTAGGCGCCACCGAGTATAGATAACTAACTACGTTTATTACATAATCTAACATTTTAAAATTTCTCATTTCAATTGACATTATAATTATGACTGCAATTAATTAATTTGTTTTTAATAATCATAAATGTACACAATTGAATTTCTATTTGTTGTCTAAAAATTTTTTTGCATGTATACCTGTAAAATATTTGCACGCCATATGTAGTGGTAGAATGTAAATGGACCATTAGATATAATTTAAGATCATACTTTATTATACACCTACAAATGTACACCTGCAAGTAAATGAATTTGAATTTAAATATTAACATTAAAATCTTTATCCCTTTTTTGATTGAACTTTTAAAAAAAGAGGACGTATAAATTGATTTTGCCATTTAGAGAAATCGGTGGATATAGAAAAAAATATACTTGGTCAAAAATCACGACAGTATGCGTTCTACAAACATTCATAGATTTACTTACTGCCGTATATATAAAATACTGTTGTCGTATAATTCATATCTACCAATAATCGTAAGCGTAAAATAAATTCTAGCAGATATGAATTAGTCCTTTAACTTTAATATGCGTAGGTACCCTAATGACAATGGTGTATGACAAGTTATTAAATTATAAAATTACAATATGGTGTTAGCCAAATATGAATATATTATTAGATATAATAAAATTAACGAAAAGATTAAAAAATATATACAAAAAAGGAGAGAAAACCAAGCATGTTGTTAATGATAACACTTTTTTCATAAGTAATAAAGACTCGGCAAGTCTTCCTAACTTTTGTCAAATTAAACAAGATATCGTAAATAATTACTCTCCTTAATTCTATCGCTTTTCTTAAACATTGAATTACTTGAAACGGCCCCTATATGTGACAACTTAAATGTTTCTTTTATGTTAATATTTTGTACAATTTCAAAAATTTAGCAAATAAGATAAGGCGTAGATATATGTTATACATAGCAATTAATTTCAAAAGAAAAAGCAATACTAATATTTTTATACGTAAGAAATTAAAATAAATTAAGCAACCCAGAAAAACGAAAAATAGTTCTTCCCATTTTTCGCTTTAGTCTGGATTGTAAATCAATTAAAAAAAGATTAACAATTGCTGTCAAAACATTTTAAATTGCGGCAATGAGACCTCGCGAGTTCCCATTAACACGGTCGTAAATGTAGCTTAAATATGTAAAATTCGTAATCCAATCATTGCCACATTACCGCAACGGGGTCTGATGAAGTCAGTACCGAGTTTTACTTTTTAATGAATTCGATATAAAATATCTGGTATGTTAACACACTGGAGTCGAAAATGTGAGTACATGAATACATTTCACACGGCCATTGTTTGATGATTACAGGAAATATTTTCTATTATAGAAGCACTACATAATTTATTGGACTTTAATCGCGGACTGGCTAACAAATGTTAATCAGGTCCTAAATAATCCACTATTGGTGTTAAATCATGCCTTACAAGTATAAAAAGGCCAGCGTGGGCTTAGCCCACTCCACAAATGTTATCTTTAAAATCAGTACAAATACTAAAAGTAAATAAGATATTATATGCGTTTCGGCCTAGTCTCGTCTTAGCGAGCGATCCAGGCAGCCAGCTTCACTTGTCTATTATGTTTAAATAATTCCTCTTTTTATAATTTTTATCCCTAATTCCATCCAACGTGATCACGACTTCCGCTATATCATTCGCAAAGTAGTACTTATAAATATTTTTTATTATAAATCCGTCCGGCAGCATTATTGCCAATCACGCTAAGTAGCGTTCACTATTACGATCTTATTTGAAGTACATGAAAAGCTTGTATAAATCATTACCACGAAGTCTTTATCATAGATCTCAAAGATGAAAATGTGCATATAGATATGTCTTTAGTCAGATCCATAGATTCTTACCTACTTCATATTATTAAATATAAAGTGTGTAAAAATAAAGTGACAACTCAGCATACTGCTGCGGTGTATAGTAATTTATTACGATTCTTGTCGAATAATCAAGATTATATTGATTAATACCTTGTTACCAATAATAGGGTTACCGGTAATCCTGACTCACTGTAAAATACAGCGGCATTATGTTGCTAGTTTTAAGCCATCACATTGAGTTCCTTCCCTGAATGTATTCAACTTATTTACAAAGCACAATAATTCTAGATACAAAATAATATAATCTTGTAAAGAATATCGAGAATTGTAAATAATAACGAGAAGGCCTGTTTTCGTGTTCATTAGTCGTTTACAAATCGTCGTTTAATATATTAAATCAATCTGTATAATTTGCTTCACTGCCTTGTGGGTCTAATGGTCGTTACGTAATGACGCATCCACGAATTTTTCTGCCACCAGAGCGGCGCCACTTTCGATTGAGGTAAAATATTTGACAGATTTCATAGCGGGCACGATAATTTCTTAGGAAAATGTAATCTTTAAAGTTTCTTTCTGTATTATTAGTTATATTTTATATTAATTACATTAGAAATGAATAAACCAAACTATAAATATAACTAAAAGACGACTAAAAAAAAAAGAGTTATAATGTGCAAAAAATTAAACCACTGATGCATTGTGTTATATATTAATATAATACTCTAGACAATGATAAACTATTAATTAAAACTAATTTCTCAATTAAATGACACTGTGTAACAAAAAACTTTACCTCAGTCATCAGACATCTGGTGAGTGGAAGATTATTAGCCCTTATTTCATGACCAAGAAGTCCCGGATTCATACCCCGGGTCGGGCAGATATTAAGTTGTTCTGTCTAGAAATTCACAACAAATAAAGTTTTGGTCCTGCGTCTGATGTATTTCCGGTCGTGTGTCGAACTACCGTCCCATTGGTCTATAAGAATGAGGAAATAGAGAGTGCATCTATGCTAGCGCATACACTCGGGCGCTATAACCCTGTCTCGCGCAGTAGGCTAATCTCCGTTGGGACCGCCGTGACCGAAATTCGGTCTGAAGACATTATTATTTATATCAGATATAAAATATACGGCCCCGTGACGGATAACAGCAAGTGCCAATCCACCTGCCAAGTTTAGCGATAACGACAAATTCTCTCTTATTTAAGATAGGGAACTGTCCAGCAGTGAAATTTTTGACCGTAATTGGTTATTTTTTTTTACTTTTTTGACCGGATTGATTCCATGATTCGGTCGGAGGACATTATTTTATATTTTGCTATAGCATTTATTATATCATTAAAAAAAATCATTTTTTTTAGGATAAGGGTGACAAACGAGCGCACAGTCCACCTGATGGTAAGTGGTTGCTGTGGCCCATAGACATCTGCATCTATCCTCGATTACGAATCAAAATGCAGATGCGTTGTCAACCGTGAGGACTAAGATGGCATGCCCATTTTCCAGTAAAAAGGGTCTCCAGTTCTCTACACTCACCATACGAAACACAGCAGCATGAAACTGCTATTTTACGCTGGTATTCTGTGAGAGCGTGGTCCTTCCCCGGTCGAGCCGACCCATTCGTGCTACAACTATACCAGTAATGTAGCTGCAGCATGGCTCTACCACGTAATTTGCAATTAAATACTACAAAATTAAAATTTGCCTCTCTAACGAACCCGCGTCGCTGTAGTAAAGGGATAAATGCCAAGAAGGCACCCATGACCGGCCCATAGTTATGGGCTGAGATGAACACCCAGGCAATGGGGAGATGCCCGAGGCTTGAACCTGCAGCGCTAAGGCGCGCGCAGAAGAAGACAACGTAGTCGCCTCTCATCAAATACGATTTTATGACTGACAATATTGATATTTCCGATTTGACAAATATTTTAAAGCGAAGTAAACTGTGCCTTTTTTATCACATCTAGATTTTTATATATATTTTATTTACAGATATTAATTAACTGATGTCTTCACAATTAAAGGAAATGATAAAAACAACTACGTATATACTATTCGTTTGTCGATACCTTGTCATCGTACTAATTTGTTGGAATTGGTTCGTACTTTATTTTCCTTGTAGTAATGAACCTTGCAATTCATATAATGACATGAAAGCAAGTTGAAGATATTTTTGTTGCTCTACTCCCTGAAGACGGAAGATTAGATTTCATACAGTTGGCAAATAAGTATGATCATCATTATACTGAATATGAGATCAAAACCGAAGATGGTTATATCGTTAAATTATTTCACAATCGCAGGCTCAGCGGACGCGTGGATCGTTAGGCGAAACCGATCATTGGGCGTTTCACTAGCAAATTCTGGCTACGATCTTTGGTTAAGCAATGTCAGGGGTAACAGGTACTCTCGACGTCACGTCAGCGTTAATACCTACGTAGATGACGGTTTTTTGGATTTTGTTTGCATGAGATCGATTACTATGATCTTGCTGCAATAATACATACTATTCTTAACAAAAGTAATGCAGATATGATGAATGTCATCGGATTTTCACAAGGTAACACAATATTTTACGTGGTGTGTTCACCAAGACCAGAATACAAATCCAAGATTAATTTTATGGTAGCGTTAGCTCCAATATGTTACTTATAAAATGTCTCACCGCCTCTTAGCATTTTCAATAACAATTTCACCATTTTTGTATGATTACGCCACTGATTAGAGTATCAATGAGATGGGCAATGAACATTTTTGTTTAATACATATGCTAAAATGATTTGCACAAGAACACTAATAGGGAATAATATATGAATCGAAGCTTTAATAATTCCAGCAACTGGCTACGGCAGGGAGGAGCTTCAACCAGATTTTGTCAATATACTCGTCGGTGACGTTCCCACGAGTAAAGCTACAAAAGACTTTTATCATTTAGACTTTTTCGCAGTTCGACTACGGTTATACTATAAATATAATTAACTGAAAAGTAGAATTTTATATTGCCTCCAGTTTACAACTTGAGTTTGGATACGATCAAAATAGTTTTATGTGTTGGGTTAAATAATCGCTCTACACTATAGCCGAAGTTTACATTTTGAGGTCGCAACTTCCAAAAGTAATATATTATATTATTTTTTTATGAGTATGTTTTTATTAAAATATTATTTTACATGTAATACTTATTAGAAACTATAATAATAATAATAAAAAAAACTAAAACTAGAAACTTAATTATCATACAGTCCTACTCCCCGCGGTATTGTAAGCCCAAAACTTATATGTACCTAATCACGTTGATGACGTTTGGGATAAACACGCGTATAATTATTTGCATCCGTACATATACGGTACATTCCTAAGACGTCTTTGAGTCATATTGATTATTTTCTATAAATGTGTATGCTAAATTAACTGATTCTCTTGGTTATATTTATAAATAGGTAAAGCTTCGAAATTTGTATTCTAGTTGATGCCGTTAAAGTCAAGAATTAATGAGAAAATCTAAAAATATTTATGACTAATCTGTAATAACTTAAATGTTATAAGGTTTCTTACGTATTATAGTTAACTCCAGACAATTATCAAATTTTAATTTTTTGTCTATATAATATTTATTTTGTAAATACAAATAGAGAGCTTTTCAATTATTAAACATTTTATTATTCATCGTTCGTCATGCGTGCAGCAAAGGTCTTTCCATCCAATTACAGTGTGGGTGTCTTCAAGGCAAAAGTTAAGTCAGTGCATTTCACCATCGCTGACTGAATCACCACTTACCATCAGGTGGGATAGTAGTAAAGAGCTACCTTAGAATAGTTAAAAATATCTTTATAATGTACAAAATATATATTTTTTTAGTTTTAAAAAACGTTACCCACACACTAGGATTTTCTCCTGTGTCGTGGAGGCAGTTTAACAGAAACAGAAACTTTTTTATTCAATATAGATTATAAATAATACTTATTGAAAGTCACTCTTTTGTATAATTACCACTGGTTCGAAAAAAAACCTCTGTCCTGGGAAGAACCAGCAAGAAACTCAGCGGGACTTTTTTTTAAATAACAGCTTACAATCATGTATGTTACACAAATTAACAACACAACAAATTAGAAATAGCTTGGTAGCGATCACCTCATTTCCAGGGGTTATTATCATCTATAAATTCTTTAATACTATAATAACCCTTTTTATACAAACTTAGTTTAATAAAGTTTTTGAACTTTGAACTTTTTACAAACATAAGTTGCACAAAGACAAACATTAAACAGTGGTAGAGCCACGCGGCAGCTTTTGCTGTCGCACGGATGGGACGGCTCGAACCGGGGTGGTACCACGACCTCACAGAAAACCAGCGTGAAGTAGAGGTTTACCTCTGCGTTTCGTTTGGTGAGTGCAGGTGGCAGGAGGCCCTTATTACTGGAAATGAGGCATTCCATCTTAGTCCTCACGGGTGACAACGCATCTGCATTTTGATTCGCAAACGAGGATAGATGTAGATGTCTATGGGCCGCAGCAACCACTTACCATCAGGTGGACTGAGTGCTCGTTTGTCACCCTTATCCTATAAAAAAAAAATCCAGACCCGGAAGAATTATTTGTAGGCCATACAAATACTTGTTCCGTGCGGGATTCGAACCCGCGGCCCCCAGCGCAACAACCGATTGCTAAGCCACTGCGCCACGGAGCCGTCATATATATATCAATATTAATTACAATATTTTCTTTTTATAATATTATGCTCTCAACGACTAAAGTTACAGAACGTATCAAATGCGCTAAGAAATAAATGTCGTGAATAATTCATATTATTCACACTTTAATAATAGACACAGAAATTCTTACCTCTGTTCCCTGCACTTTTAATTTCATATGATCTTCCCGGGTTGTTTTTCCGTCTTTCCGCTTCTTCCAGCAGTATCCGTCGCGCCTGTACCGTACTTTCTTGCGACTGTATAGCAGCATCGAACCACTCTTTGGTCTGCAACAATACAAAAAATGCTCTTAACTCTTAATATAAATTTCGCTCTCTCTCTCCCTCTCTTTCTCTCTCTCTCTCTCTCACACACACACACACATACTCTCTCTCTCTCTCTTAATATATTCGTATCTATGCGCATATCTCTTGTTTATTTACATTATATTTCTAGTCATTTTTAACAGTTTTTGTTAGCACCTACCAACTTTTATTTATCTATTTTTCCCAGGGTTGACTGGTAGAGAATGCCATTATGTCCACCCATTGTAACTTTGAGTTTAAGGTGCATTACAATGTAGATTCAATAAATATCACAAAATATCAGCGTAAAATACCAGCTCAATGCTGCTGTGTTTGTGTGTCGAATGTAGAGAGCCGGGAACCCTTTTTACTGGAAACTAGATATTTCATCTAATTCCTAACGGGTGGCAACGTATCTGCATTTTGATTCTTAATCTGGGATAGGTATAAATCTCTATGGGTCACAGCATCCACTTACCATCAGGTGAATTGTGTGCTCGTTTGTCACCTATATTCTATATAAAAAAAAACAAATGGGGTTATTATAAACTAATTTGCTTTAGCTAGGCACGACACACCACTGTCGAAAATACTATTTTCGAAAGTGTTGTGTCGTGTCTAGTGTGGTGGTGCTGAGGATGGAAGTGCTGGGATTGACAGCGACGTGTATAGTGCGCGCAATTGAGGGAAGGTGGGAGGTCCCCTTAGTTTAGAACAACCCCATTATAATGGATTTCCGCAAAGTAACGCCTGATTCTATTAATTATCTTAAAAACAACAAATATAAAACTAAGCCAATGAGTTGGTTGCTTTTGATTTCCTAACTTTATCTTATTAATAGGTTCGTAAAAGTTCACTGCTGGTCATAGGACTTTCCCGTTAAAGGGGAGGGTTTTCCTTAATTGTCACGCTAGGTAGGCGGATTGATGATTGCAGTTCCAGACTACCACAAAGATTACCATATAGGGGGTTATATGTGCAAAAGTTACCACGCTTGGCAGGTGGTTTGGCTACCGCAGTTATTATGATCTGTTATCAGGAAGACGCTGCTGAACATCTCCTGTTTCAACTTTCCTTTGTCATCTCTTACAGCTACGGGATAATATGTGGTAGTGGATCCTCTTAAACTGCGATTAAATCCATCGACTTCTTGTATATTTAGTGGAAGTAGGTTCTCAATTCGACAGTATTTTTTATATAAGTGGGGGTAAATGAGCATGCGCGTCACCTCATGGTAAATGACTACCGCCGCCTATAAACAACTGCAACACCAGGGGAGTTGTAGTTGCGTTGCCGGCGTTTTAATTTTTTAATCCTTTTTTTATGTGATACCTCGAACTTTTTCGAGGTGAACCGATTTTCATGACTTTTTTATTTAAAAGCTGGTGCTTTTCATGTGGCCCCATATAAATAGAATACCAACGTAAAATAGCAGCTTAACACTGCTGTGTTTCGTATGGTGAATGTAGAGAACCGGAGACTCTTTTCACTGGAAAAGAGGCATTCCATCTTAGTCCTCACGGGTGACAACGCATCTGCATTTTGATTCGCATGCGAGGATAAATGTAGTTGTCTATGGGTCACAGCAGCCACTTACCATCAGGTGGAGTGTGGTTTACAAATGAGCACACGCTCATTTGTCAACCTATCCTATGGAAAAAATATAAGTTTGATTAAGATCAGACCCGTACTTTTTGAGTTATCCTTAATAATGCGTATTTAATTGACTTCGACTACATTGATGATGTTCTCATTTTATTTATATTGAAGTCGGTTGTACAAAATCTTTAATTTTACCACTTTTAATAACTTTAATCACAAATACTGAATTTAAGCTACGCTTAAATCTTGTGAAAAATAGTAAATTCAATTACGATGCATCTTGCAGAGCCACCGTGTAATTTAGCCTTAATTTAATCCGTGAGACAGCGAGTCAGCATTTGTTTGAATTATTATGGAGGTAAGAACCACACCCTTGACTTGTGACTTTGTAATTTATTGCGGGAATAACAACTGTACTGTAGCCGGACCTAGTTTACGATCGAATTACCGTGTTATCTTTATAAGTATGAACTAGACTGTTACATTTGTTGAGTAACTTCTACGTAACTACTTTTTCTTATTACTAAAAGTATCTTAATATATTATGGTAAAAAGCGATATGTCTGAATGTGCTTTAGATAAAGTTTTCTTTTCATTTTTATAAAATATGGTTGACAAACGAACACACAGTCCACAGGATGGTAAGTGGATGCTATGGTTGTGACTGGAGACATTTTAAAATCGAGGATAGACTACATCTATCCTCGATTTCAAAATGTCTCCAGGCTATATTAGTGTTAGCTTACAATAATTTCGTCAATGTGAGAAAATTAAAGTTAAAAATTATTGTACTTTATTAAGAATAATTTTTATAGTACCTACACCACCAAACCTTAATTAGGTTAGGTTAGGTTAGTTGTTTAATTTGTGTGTTGTAAATCACGTATCGAACACTTTATAATAATTGAGACACATCAGATCGTAATCATCCCATAGAAGCTATAAGTTTGAATTTTATATGATTTATATAAGGTTTTCATGATATGTTATTGTAAAGTATTAGATTAATGTATTTTTCACAATCGCTTCTTTTTGCAATTTCTTTATTCCAGTGCTTATCGACAACGACTATTATTATCCACAGGAGACAAAAGTTTTAATTTCTTATTATTTTGGCGCTAAATGTAACTTACGAGGTTTTAGAAATGTTGATTTTAGCATATTACAGTTAAACCATACAAAATTATATCTATTTCGTTTAGTTCTTGTAAAATGATTTATCATAACAGCCCCTCATTATTAACGAAACCATTCAAAAAATAAATTGTTTATTAAAAACGGCTTGTTTAAACCTTACTTTTTTGAACATTGCTGTAAAACGTGTAATCAACTCCTTATTACTGGTATTTGAAGTCGACTAGAATTGCGTACTAAGTACTGTTATGAATTTGTCGCAGCTTTATGTTTTAATTCATCGGTGATTAAATATTCATATGATAGGAGAAGGGGCCAACGAGCATGTGGTTCACGTGATGGTAAGTGACTACCGCCGCCCATGAACAACTGCAACATCAGGGGAATTGCAGGTGCGATGGCGGCATTTCCAGAAGGAGTAGGCTCTATTCTTGAAGGTCCCTAAGTCATATCAGTCAGGAAAAATCGCTGGTGGTGTATCATATTTTAATATTATTTGTGCATCATAAAGATATTTAGGTATTTTTTTTAAATATACATTGAATATCACGGCTTTTAAATATAAGCTTTCATTAACTAATTAAAAGATCTTACTTGATTTTAATGATATGAATATCACGATTAACTACAATATTATCTCATAACTCGACGATATTACCTTGTTTCAAGTCAGTCAAGAGGATATCTATATCAATGATTATTAATTGAAAGATTTCTCAACAACCTAAATAATTATCAGATGATGTTAGATGAACGAGTAATTAACAAATCAAGTAAATTATTATTTTAACGCACGTCAAATTCTGACCACTACATGGGTTGAAATCATATTGAACATATAAATGATATAAAATGCACATTGTCAGAAAGATAAGTTATTGTTGAATTTATTAATTTTTAAATCGATTAATTGATATTTTTACATAAAAAAGTGGTTTTAGTTTTTATAGTGTACATTTATTTGTTATTCTTTGTAGCCTATCAAACGTCCACTGTCGAACATTCGCCTGGTGGCTTGGCAGATGGGTTGACAACTGCAGTTATTAAAATTTTGTAGTTTTTTTGGGAATATGTTGCTGTCCATTCTCTGGGTCTGTTTTCCTGTCACTTTTTTATAGGATAAGGATGACAAACGAGTACACTATCCATCTGATGGTAAATAGTTGCTGTGGCCCATAAACTGATCTACATCTACCCGCAACTACGAATCAAAATGCAGATGCACTGTCACCCGTTAGGACTTAGATGGAATGCCTCGTTTCCAGTGAAAGGGGTCTCCGGTTCTCTACACTCACCATACGAAGCGCAGCAGTGTAAAGCTGCTATTTTACGCTAGTAATCTGTGAAAGCGTGGTCCTTCCCCGGTCGAGCCGACCCATTCGTATTACAACTATACTACTGATATAGCTGCAGCATGGCTCTACCACGGTGGCGCTGTTGTCGAGATGCAGAAATCATCCGTGCGAAGTCAGGACTAATCGCTAGTTTAGTTTAGTTAGTGAATCGTGTGAATTCTAAACGACTAAACCGATTGAGATCATATCACACTATATGTTTATTTTGTGAAATCGATGGTCCATAACTATGCTAGTATCCGATAGATGGCTGTAGTCAAGTTATAAATAACACCTACTGGAATACAAGAAGGGAAGTACAACGTCAGCTATAATTTCGTTATCGCTTATAATGATCGTAACTTACAATACTCTAAATTGGAGAGGGATCAGAGAGACAAATAAATTTCCTTAACTTGTTTCTTAAACAAATGTAAGGATCGTCACGTTTAATCACGTTTAATCGACAGAGGTAAGGAGTCTTTTTGGAGTTTTACTCTATTAACAGGGAAAAATTATCATAAAATATATAAAGGAGGGCACAGGAAATTGGAGAGAAAAAATTTCCTTGGACTTCAAGGAAAAATTATGACAGGAGTTGAGAAATTTAAAACATTTTTTAGATAGGGTGAACTTGATATATTAAATGAGACGCAGAGAGCAGAAAGAATATTCAAACAAGAACGGATTGGGAGCCACTTACACGTTCATGCACACACTTCAATATAATAGCTCTATGTGATATTGCACATAATTTTTTCATATAAACTAAAGCGACGTCTAATGACGCCGCGCAAATAACTGATAACATTAGTATTGAAATATATTGCGCTGTCGCCCTAAGACATCGACGTTTATATACGCTGTGCAACGACATATATATAAAAGTTGTGCAGTTGGGAACGACGTATTATAACGTCGACGTAAAGCGTAGATAAATATATATCCAACAGCTAACAACGCCAAATAACATCAACTTATGTCGACGTTGTTTTGTATAAGAAGTATTTTGTATAAAAATAAAATGTTCTAAAAAATTTTAACATATTATTAGACAAAAAAAAATAAAATCAAAGTCTTATTATATGAAATTATTTATTTTCAAATTATTGAGTTAATCAGTCGTCGCGGTTCCGGCGAAAATAAATGCGGTTGCATGTTAATTGTCGAGTTACCTTTTGCATATTCAAGGACTAAGGACTCTGGTGGAGGCAACAGCTACTTCGCATGAGATGTTGGGTTGTCGGTTACATCTCTAAGATCTGGTAAAGCGGATGATGGCGGACCAACAAGTGATTGAACCTCAGTAGTAGGGTTCTGCAAGAGTAACTGTGAATGGTCTTCTAAATCACCAACCGTTTAGCAGAAACGCGTCCTCCAAAAGGCCATCTCCTTCATTTCTTCGCAATATTTTACGAAAGTTTATCGACCAAATAGGCGATATATTGAAAATGGGCCAAATTAAGAGTACCTTTAACCGACGAGCGTGTATGCGTAGGTATATGGATGTGGAGGAAGCGAGAGAGGTGTGTCAGGATCGTGCCAAATGGAATTCCATAGTCTCTGCCTACCCCTCTGGGTGACAGGCGTGAGTGTTTATGTTTATGTTTTTGTTATGTTTATGTTTATTTTAGAATTTATTGACATATTTACACTGGTATCTAGGTCTATGTTGTTGTTTCGATATTTTACTTGTGGACTTAGTGGAATTTTCTGATGCGGAATCCGATGTAGATTTAACATCAGAAGCAGGTCGTAAATTTGAACAAGTACTCTTTTTGACATGCAATGCAAATGATAACTTTTTGCCCCGCTCAAACTGCAAAATGCCTATGTCACAGGAGCTGTCGTCATCATTATCACCAATTTGGCTGTAATCAGCAGGTCTGACGTGGTTTCCCGGGATAAAGAAAATCAAAATTTTTTATTGAAGATTCCTTCTTTTTTGGCTCATTTTATATATCTATAACAAACAAAAAACTACAAAATATGTATTTTGAACATATTCAGACTCATTACAATATATACATATATATATATATATATATATATATATATATCATATTAAGATAATGAAAATACTTAAGTTTTGCGTCAATATTCCATGTCAACATAAAATCGGCGCACGCACTACCTCCGCGACGCGCACAAGTCGACTCACTCGACTGATATAATGAAACTTCTTTTGCGAAACTACGTATAGTGACGTTGTGCGCTAACAAAGTGGGTACTTAGTACCAGGGCGGAACGCCATCAAAGAAGCCAAAAAAATCACGACAATTTTGAGAATTCGATATGTTGTGGCACAGTAACCCAACTTTAAAACATTAGTATGGCCAGACACCGTACCATAACGTTGTGCTCAATAAATCGAGTTATTGATGAACGTAATAATACGTTGTCCCATATCATATCTACAAATAAGTGACGTACATATACGTTGTTTGCATGAACGTGTTAAGTTGCACACAAAGATTTTGGAATTCCTCAAACTAATTAAGTTTCTCCTTGGTAATATCAAATTAACAAATTTCAGCATAGTTGAGGATCAGAAGAAGTAAAGATTGGGAAAGCTTAATTATTAAAAGCTTTTTTAAAGTAAAAATCTTTTTCAAAGGCTTTTTTTAACTTTACTTGTATTTGAAATCATGTTTTACCTATTAAAATATTTTCGAGCATAACTTTTCCATTGCTATAGTATATACTAGTACTTAAAAAAAGTTTATATTTCTGAAAAAAAAAGAATAATATTATTTATAAAAATTATGCCTGCCAACCTGCCTGCCAAGCGTGGCAGTTATGACAAATATCTCCCCTATGAAGCAATCTTTGACGTGGTAGAGCCACGTTGCAGCTTATTTTTTTATAGAATAAGGGTGACAAACGAGCACACAGTCCACCTGATGGTAAGTGGTTGCTGTGACCAGGTGTGGTTGATAGAATAAGTATCTATTAAACAAAATCTTGTGGAGGCCTACGTCCAGCATTGAGCTTTGATAGGTTGAACGGTTACGATAACGGCAAAAGAAAACATATTATACTCCTCTCATGGCGTAGCATTTATATATGCGTATAGATGTATACCATTAATATATATTCATATATGCGTATTCATTCCACTTCTTACGGCTTAAGCTAAAGTCAGCATCAGGTTAACCGTCTCTGCGGTGTGAGCTGAACAGCATAAACCAGGAGCTGGTAATATTACAAAGTGATACCAAGTAAAATTAAAAAAAACTCTGTAACATAACTTTCACAATTGAGAATAAAAACCAACATTATTATGTACCTAATACGTTCATAACTCTAGCCTCCAATGACAGCTTGTTTTAATCTCTCTGTTAATCTCTCCCCTGAGATTAATTATAATGTGATAGTCTGATTTGTGGTTGATTAATAATGTTACATCTAAATACCAATGTTCGTCTATGGTTTTGTGGGTTAATTATGTCCCAACAAGGATCAACATACTTTAATATAATATATACTTTATTTTATACATACATATATCACAATTATATGATGATATGATATTGAATAGCAATTTCAACGGTTTACTATAAATAAGTTCAGTATTCAATCAGAATTAAAGGTAAATGTATAATTAATAGAATCAGGCGTTACTTTACGGAAATCCATTATATTAAAGTTTTTAAAAAGTTACTTCACGTACATCCGCTCGATAAAATAAAATGATGTCTTACCTAGTTTGAATAGCACCTCCCGCCCTTCCTCAATTGCGTGCACTATCCCCGTTACCACTAATCTCAGCACCACTACTGCCAACACCACTACATTAGGAAAGACTAGCACTAGTCTGTATAAATAGTAGTTGTTTTGCCTCGCCGCTCACGGTCAGCTATCGCAGTCTACATCACCTAAAGATGCCTCGTGTAGAGGCGAAACACGTGTCATATTTTCGTCAGTGGTGTCTTTCCTAGTGTAGTGGTGTTGGGAGTAGTGGTGCTGGGATTAGTGGTGACGGGGATAGTGCACGCAATTAAGGGAGGGCGGGAGGTGCTCTTTAAACTAGGTAAGACACATCATTTTATTTTATCAAGCGGATGTACGCGAGATAACTTTTTAAAAACTTCAGTTCTCTCTATATGCTGATATCTATATATATATATATATATATATATATATATATATATATATATATATATATATATATATATATATACTAGCTCGCCAGGCAGACGTTGTTCTGCCCTTTCCGACGACCCTTCCTATAAAAATCCTTAAATTCGCAATAAAAAATTTTGAGGGTCATTCAGCGGGATAAAAACTATCCTATCTCTCAAGTTGGACCAAAATGCACACAGTGTGCGAAATTTCATTGAAACCTGTTCAGTAGTTTAGCAGTCCATCGCGGACAAACAACGTGACACGTACTTTTTATATATATCAGCATATCAGCACCACCACACTTGATGGTACACACAGTAAAGTAATGATATTGTAAATAAGATAATAAAATCCTCTAGACCGAATGTCCGAAGTCCAGGACATGATTTAAGTGGACGAGTGTGTGCTTAAGCACAGGTCCACTCTATATTCTCTCACTTTCATAGTTCTGGAGACTTCTAGACATTAGGCGCAGGAACAACCGATTTACGTGATCTCCGAGACACAGGGGTGAACTATCGTCAACTTCCTAACTCCAGATCGCTACTAAGAATGTCTTGACAGAAAACTCCAAAAACTGATTCCTGCAGCGTGTTCCTATATCATAACATAAAAAACAAACGCTCACACCTGCCACCCAGAGGGGTGTATGGACTTCCATTTGGCACGATCCTGACACACCTCTCTCGCTTCCTCCACCCATATACTTACGCATACACGGTCGTCGGTTAAAGGTACTCTTAATTTTGCCCATTTTCAGTATATCGCCAATTCGGTGGTGCTTGCGCTAATTATGCTGCTCACCGTGATAAATCACTTGGTAGGACTTATTTTCTTCTAGAAGATCGTCGGGGTAGGTATGACTCGCTTGCCTATATCTGCCGCCAAACAGCAGTGCTTTCATAACTGTGCCTCGGTCTTAAGAGTATAGGGGGCCAGTATGATTACAGATTGTGAGGACATTCTATCTTAGTCTTCAGAGGTGACAACGTCTTTTTTTATAGGATAGGGTGACAAACGAGCACACAATCTACCTGGTCGTAAGTGGTTGCTGTAGCCCATGGACATCTACATTTATCCTCAATATAGAATCAAAATGGAGATGCGTTGTCACCCGTGAGGTTTAAGATGGAATGCCTCTTTTCCAATAAAAAGCGTCTCCGGTTCTCTACACTCACCATACGAAACGCAGCAGCGTTAAGCTCCTATTTAACGCTGGTATACTGTGAGAGCGTGGTTCTTCCCCGGTCGAGCCGACCCATTCGTGCTACGACTATACTACTAATATAGCTGCAGCATGGCTCTACAACGTAAAAATATATAACTTAAGTCTCTCTAGTCTTCTTTGTTTGGAAGTTGGTTGCAGTTGTCCATGACCTGCAATAGCCATTTATGTGGACTATAACAGCGCTTGTTACTCCAATTTTATATATATAAAAAATAGTAATATTACTCCGACATTTTAAATTGATTATCCATAATCTATTGTTCATTATTGTCGATCAATAAGTAGAGTCAAGCGCCGCTTGCAGAGATGTTAACCATGTGAATCAAAGATAGCATACATCATCATCATCATTACAGCCTTTCATAAGTCCACTGCTGAACATAGGCCTCCCTAAAGGAATGCCACAAAGCACGGTCCTGAGCCACCTGCATCCATCGACTTCCTGCATGTCTTAACAGGTCGTCACTCCATCTAGTGGGAGGACGCCCTACACTTCGCCTACCGGTACGAGGCTGCCACTCGAGAACCTTTCTTCCCCATCGGTTGTCGGTTCTTCGAGCTATATGTCCGGCCCACTGCCACTTCAGCTTACTAATCCGTTGGGCTATGTCGGTTACTCTAGTTCTACTGCGGATATCCTCATTCCTAAGTTTATCACGCAGAAAAACTCCGAGCATAGCCCTCTCCATAGCTCGCTGAGCGACCTTTAGCTTCCTCATACGGCCAGCTGTGAAGGACATACATATACTTTGTCATTATCACCAGCCAGTTCGTAGACGATTGTGATCGCATCACTAGTAGTCTCGCATCTTAGAAACTGCTTCCCATAGCCGGTCTGGTATTTTAAGCAAAGCGTAAAAGAGATAGTTTTTTTTTATAGGAGAGGGAGCAAACGAGCATGCGGCTCACCTGATGGTAAGTGACTACCGCCACCCATTAACAACTGCAAAAACAGGGGAGCCAGGGGAAATGCAGATGCGTTGCCGGCCTTTTAAAAAGGATTAGGCTCTTTTCTTGAAGGTCCCTAAGTCGTATCGGTCCGGAAAAATCGCTGATGGTAATCGATTCCACAAGGAAGTCGTGCGAGGAAGAAAACATCTTCTAAATCGCACAGTGGTGGACTGCCAATCATTCATATGGTGTGGATGATATCGGGAGTTCTGCCGCGATGTGCTTTCGTGAAATTTGGCGGCTGGGATTAATCCGAACAATTCCTCAGAGCACTTCCCGTGGTAAATGTGAAAGAAAATGCAAAGGGATGCAATATCTTTTCGCAGTGCCAATGAATCGAGCCGATTAGAAAGGACGATAGTTATAACAATATCTGTCATAGGCCATAAGATATTTGTGATAAATCCTATAGTCGCCTCTTACGACACCCACGTCACGAAATGACGTGATTAATGATAACATAATTAATAAGGTCAAATATTAAAGAAATACACCCCCTCCTCGTCGTTACTCCATAGATGGAGTAACGACCTGATAAGAGATACAGGAAGTCGATGGATGCAGGTGACTCAGCATAGTGCTTTTTAGCTATATTACTTGAGTCATTGGTTCAGCAATGGACTTTTTGTGAAGGGCTGTAATGGTGATGCCTATTTAAAGATATAAAGTTATACATATTTACTTATCATATATTTGTTTATCAAAGTAAAATTAAACTGTCACACTGAAACTGTCAATAGAAGCTTCAAAAACGCTCTATAGAAATAGGCGAAAACGAGTACCAACGATGCGATTTTTATTTATCCACACAATAAAGCCCAGGCGGGCAAACTGCGCCATATTTCCACGGACGTCGCGATCACGCGTTATATCGCGACGGGTACACGCGCTGTGTCCGATTCATGGCTTTCCACCGACTAATAAATCGCGTATTGGATGCATAAATAACGCTTCTATGTCGATCGCCACTTTTTTGAAAAGTTACATCATCGGCTATATGTCAATGTAAACGCGAAATGGGATGTGCCTTGGAATGTTATTTTGATGACGTTTTCCCGCTTTTTTTATTGGCTCATAATTTCATTTTGTTTTTGTGAAAAATTGCTGGTAACATGATTGGTGAAAGGTAATTATCGCAGTAAACCAAAGTAATTTACCCCCTCAGTACGTCAACCAATGAGTACAGCCTTTACTAATGGAGCAGCCAAGGGCCCGACCCTCTAGAGTGACTTTTTTCTTACACACACAGGTTTCATTGAGAAGTTTTATCCAATGTGGTATGACAGAGATCATATTTATAAAACAAAAATAAGTTTGCAAAGGCCCTAACTATATTATTGTTTTACAAGCATAATTTATAATAATAACATATTTTTTTTACTCATTGCTGGCAGCGAATTTCAATTAAAAAGAAAAGAATAACACCAGTCTATCCTTTTTTTTAACTTTTGCTCTACTCACTGACCTCTAAATATACAAGCCGCTATAGGTAAATGCAATAGTGTATGAATAACATACATATATGAATATGGAGGAGGACGATTTTGCCACTATGTCTGGCGTATGTGGACTATTAGAAAGCCTTTGATTCCGTCGAAATTTGGGCGGTGCTGCAGTCCCTTCGGCGATGCCAAGTTGACTGTCGTTATATCGAAGTGCTGAAGTGCTTGTACAGTAGAGCTACGATGGCTATCCGAGTACAGAACCAGAGTACGAAACCTATCCAATTGCAGAGAGGTGTAAGACAGGGTAACGTGATATCCCCGAAACTCTTCACCGCTGCATTGGAAGACGTTTTCAAGCTTCTGGACTGGAAAGGATACGGCATTAACATCAATGGCGAGTACATCATTCACCTTCGATTTGTTGACGATATAGTCCTTATAGCAGAATCGCTAGAGGACCTAAATACTATCCTCAATGACCTCAATAGTCTTTCCCAACGGATAGGTCTTAAGATGAACATGGACAAAACAAAGATCATGTTTAATGTCCATGTCACACCTATGGCGTTAGATGTTGGGGACACTAAGCTCGAAGTTGTTGACGAGTATGTTTACTTGAGACAAATAGTCCGACTAGGTAAGTCCAACTTCGACCGAGAGGTCAATCGGTGGATTCAAATCGGTTGGGCAGTGTTCGGGAAATTACGGCACATCTTCTCATCAGGTATACCTCAAAACATGAAAACAAAACTGTACAACCAGTGCGTGTTGCCAGTGATGACCTATGGTGCTGAGACGTGGTCCTTCACTGCTGGCCGGATGAGGAAGCTCAAGGTCGCTCAGCGAGCTATGGAGAGGGCTATGCTCGGAGTTTCTCTGCGTGATAAACTTAAAAATGAGGATATCCGCAGTAGAACCAGAGTGACCGACATAGCCCAATGGATTAGTAAGCTGAAGTGGCAATGGGCCGGCCATATAGCTCGAAGAACCGACAACCGTTGGGGAAAAAAGGTTCTCGAATGGCAGCTTCGTACCGGCGGACGAAGTGTAGGGCGTCCCCCACTAGATGGAGTGACGACCTGGTAAGATGTGCAGGAAGTCGATGGATGCAGGTGGCTCAGGACCGTGCTTTGTGGCATTATTTGGGGGAGGCCCATGTTCAGCAGTGGACTTGTGAAGGGCTGTAATGATAATGATAATGATGGACTGTGTGATCGCTTGTCACCCTTACCATTTAAAAAAAAAGTATAATAGAATTTGGTAAGTTAGAATTAAATACAGCCTACACACATTTCATTATCAAATAATAACGTCTCTCCTATTGTAAAGAGAAATTGTTATAATTACAGATGTTAAAAAGCGTTAGTAAGTCTGCATACGTTTATTCTTAGTTCTCTTAATATTTTAGTAGGAGCAGTCTTTCTTAAACTATTTATAACATTAGTGAATTTGATAGGCGCACAATTATTTTACGATCCAACCAAATACAACAATAATTAATCTCATGGTTCCATTGTAAGTCAGGTATACGTACACGTAATACGTCTAATATATCTAATACGTTACGTATAGTTACAGCTAATTATTATTAATAGCCATACTCCGAACATTCTCTACATGGCTGTAGACTCACACCCTGCGGGGAGATCGTCTCTGTGAGTATAAATTAATATTAGAAGCCGGTATTACCAATAACTGATTTACGGTATTAAAGAAAATACCAAAATTATATACAATACCATCATTGAATTGTACATTTTACAATTTTCTTTTTCTTTTTAAACAGTGTAGAATGGGAATAGTATAATTGGACAATGGATCGGCCATGTAGGTTGAACTACCGTTAACTGATGAAGAAGAAAGATTCTAGATTTGCAGCCTCGTACCGGTAAACGAAGCGTAGGGGCACGTTGCGTGGCTCACAGGACCATTAGGTAAAGAATCGTATAGAAAAATAGTATATTTTTTTAGATATAATATCGACTGATTCACTCAACATTCCTGTACCGAAAATTAACCTAAAACTAAATTAGCTATAGCCGTATTAAAATTACAAATGGTAAACAAATGCCCTCATTCAATGTCAATAAAAGTCTATAAATTAAATTCAAGAATCAGTGTGAAATATTCCAAGTACAAATATATTCAAAAGGAAGTTAGATATATATATATATATATATATATATATATATATATATATATATATATATATATCATTAGTTAGGTACATGTTATCGGTTTAATTAATTATAACTTGACTAAACCACAAACACACAACAAAAAAGAAACTACACCAACTTTCAACTGAGAATATAATATTTTTTTATCCTCATACAGTAATAAAGGTGTCTTTATAAATCGTAAGTTATAGTAAGCTTACTTTCTTACTGCACTAACATTGAAAAATATTCTTAGTGGCCGTGTCAAGCTCTAGAAATGCAAAATCCTTGTACGTATAAATGCAAAGTACTCTCGAGTTTTAATCATGGTCGGCAAAAGACTTTATATTCAGAAAACTGATTAGTAAAGGTCAGTTAAATTCAACGATTTCCTATATTTACGTGAACACTCCACATTAAATAATTTTACTTTTACTTGTTTTTAATTCCCGACGGTTCGAGTGCTTGCAGCACCCAGGGTTTTGTGGCGATTTCCATATACCACTATAGTTAGCTTCCTCTTCTTCATCTTCATTAACTCCTAAAAAGTCTACTCCTCTACAAATGTCTCTCCCGTTGCAGGAAAGATTTGTCTTGATAATCAAACTTCTTTGTTTGAACACAGTTGCAGGAGTCCATGGGCTGCAGCAGCTTCTAAATGTCGACTGGACTGTTAGTCATTTGTCAATTCAGTTTAATAAGTAAAATAGTTTAAGCTAATGCAAGATTTAATATTTACATATCATCACGGCTGAAATCCTTGAGGAGATAGGCAGAATCCGAAGCTATTCGGACCAAGTTAAGACGAAAAATATGTCCATGTGCAATATTTTTAGGGGTATTTTATATAGGGTTATTTTTGAAGAGTGGCCAAACTTTAAACTTACGTTGATATATACAAATATTGATATACAATGGTAGTTGATATATACAAATAATGATATACAATAATGATTGTAGTTTCGGAAGATACGAGTAAAAAAGGCTTCTACTTTATTTGAAATTATCCCAAATTTAATCTGATTTATGGGCAACAACTTTTTTGCCTATCGATCGACCCTTACGAATGTGTGCGTGGGCAGTAAATACAGTAAAATAATGCATTACCACGCACTTTGAATCTAAAAGATAAAAGGGACAGAATTTTTAAGACTTTTTTAATTAATTTTTCTTCACTATATTACTTATTATAATTTCTTTGCAAATTTGGCCGGTTATTGCAAAATAACCCTGTATAGATGGAAAAATGTAAAAGAAGAAAGAAATAGCTGATCAACCCAGCGTCTACCAATTCCAATTCAATATCAATTCCAATATCTTATTAGTCAACTTTTACGATATGCCAGGCAAGTATGAGAACACAGTTGGTACATTTTTTTGTTATAAGTAACCCACATTAGCATGGAACCTTGTTGCAGACCTACATAGAACATTTATCCTTACACTTTCTTGAAATATATTCTGCTGTTTTTTTTTTCGCCGTAGTTATACTTTATGACCAAATTATATAATATATAATTTTTTTTTAATTTAAAAAATTTGACCTGAAAACCTGAAAACGGGCCTTGTGGTATTTTTTGGGCGGGGCCTAAGTCCAGTCGTGATCTTGTGAAGGGCTGTAGTTAAGATAATGATATGTAACTATTGGCTACTACCCTACAATACAGAAATCACCAGTGAGTTCGGTGCTGCATAACGGGTTATATACATAAAATAACTCAGGATTCTCTGAGGAGATTTATAATTATCATGAATATTTTGATATCTGCTGGAAGACTTATGGAATGTTCAATTATTTATCTAATATTGTATACCTAATTTAAAAATGTAACTTAATAATGAAACCTCATAATGTAATTTATGTAAGTAATGTAATATGTAATAATATAATCTAAGCCGCGGCTGGTCGTTGCTGCTGGTGATAAGAGGGCTGGTTCTTTCCTCGCTCAAAGGCTAAGTATAGCCATTCAGCGGGGAAACGCAGCCAGCGTTCTTGGCACGATACCGCGGGGAGTAGGACTATATGATATTTAAGTTTCTAGTTTTAGTTTTTTTTTTATTATTATTATAGTTTTTAAAATAAATATAATTTGTAATATTTAGTAATAATATTAAATAATGTAATTTAATATTTTATAATTGCTACGCCCAAACCGGGTTCAAATGCGGACTATTTTTTAAAACACGTCTATTGTTACCATTTGATTGCAGTGAATTATGAAGACACGATTTTTTTTAATTGCTACGCTTCGCAGGAGGTTGGCAACAGTTTTCACTTGTTATCAGGAAGATGGTGCTGCCCACCTCTTGTTAGGAAATTGTAGAAATTACTGTTTCTTTCTGAAATGTTAGTTATATTTTATATTAATTAGATTATAGGTCGATAAACCCAACTACGGACATTGCTTAAAGAAGATTTTTTAAAAAAAAATAAAAATTAAAGAATACTGCACTGAGGCATTGTAGATATATATATAATAATAATAATGGTATTAATAATTTCCCCCTAACACTCGGCCGTTTGGTCTCCCCTGCCGAGGATTTCCATCTGGTTGGGTTTATGTATTATTTATTTACATATGTTAGTATATTTATATAGGTATTTATGTTTATTTAGTATTTTCTTTAATATATTTACTCATCCCAATCAAATGAGAATACCCTAAATAATAATACTGACCTCCAGACCGAATTTCGATTACGGCGGCCAGTCTCAACGGAAACTGGCCATCGGCGCAGGACAGGATTATAGTGCCCAAGTTTATGCGCAAGCACAGGTGCACTCTCTATTCCCTCGCTCTCATAGTCCTATAGGACGGTAAACCGACACGACCGGAGAGAGGTCAGGCGCAGGACCAACGGCTTTTCGTGTTTTCCGAGGCACGGGGGTGAGACACCGCCAACTTCCTCACCCCGGGCAACCACTGAGAATCTCTTGTCGGAAAAACTCAATAACTTTTTTTTGACCCGACTCGGGATTCGAAACTGGGACCTCATGGTCGGTCAGCAGTCGCACTACCACTAGACCAACTAGGCAGTTTATTTTTTTTTCATTGTACATAAATATACATTTGAAACCGAAAACCGTATAATTAAATCACAACTTTCAATGATACTTACGCTGTGTGACCATATGCGTAACAAATAAGTATAGACGTGGTAGAGCCATGCTGCAGCTATGTTACTACTATAGTTATAGCACGAAGGGGTTGGCTCGATCGGGGAAGGACCACATTCTCACAGAATACCATCTTAAAATAGCAGCTTAACGCTGCTGTGTTACGTATGGTGAGTGTAGAGAACCGGATACCCTTTTTACTGGAAACGGGGCGTTCCATCTTAGTCCTCACGGAAGCATCTGCATTTTAATTCATTATCGAGGATAGATATAGATGTGTATGGGTCACAGCAACCACTTACCATCATGTGGACTGTGTGCTCGTTTGTCACTCTTATCCTATAAAAAAAATCCTTCGTTCGAACATCTGGCAAGCGGAAAATATTAGCCTATTATTTTATAATTATAATTGCAGTTACTAGAACGCTAAAAGCGCGCTTAATTTGTTAATGATCATAACGGCATAAATTGCATAACGGCAGTACAACGGAAGTTTTAGACCATTCATTATCCGTAAAACCCGGAGGTGGAATAGATTAATAAGCTTTTAACAAAGGACCATATGCAGACGACAATGTTGAGTCGTCGTCACCCTGGCTGTTAATTAACGAGAAATGTCCATTGATTAACTAAAATTTAACCCTCTATTAAATACTAATAAAGGTTGCCTAAGTTGTCATTCTACTGACAACACACTGTTTTTGTCATCTGATATTTAAATAGCTCCTTTGATGAAAGTGGTAGATTAAACGTCAAACTAAAATTGAATTGAATTGAATTTTGTGTGGCGGGCAAGTTGGTTTTGCTTGCTTGTTTCATTTGCTAGGGAATTTCTAAAGTACTATACGAAACGAATGATGATTTTATTGCTTACATATAAATAATATGTTTGGAATAAAACTATTACGGATTTTATCGCTTTTAATTTTAGTTATGTTTAATTCATGGTGTCTTGTTTTTAAGTCATGACCATGGCTTTTTATCAGTGGTAGAGCCACGCGGCAGCTTTTGCTGTCGCACGGATGGGCCGGCTCGAACCGGGGTGGTACCACGACCTCACAGAATACCAGCGTGAAGTAGAGGTATACCTCCGCGTTTCGCTTGGTGAGTGCAGGTGGCCGGAGGCCCTTTTTACTGGAAATGAGGCATTCCATCTTAGTCCTCACGGGTGACAACGCATCTGCATTTTGATTCGCAAACGAGGATAGATGTAGATGTCTATGGGCCGCAGCAACCACTTACCATCAGGTGGACTGTGTGCTCGTTTGTCACCCTTATCCTATAAAAAAATGGCTGCTGCATAGCACCTGAAACGTCCGGAATTAAATATATAAATAAAATTATGCGCGATAAAATCCGTAAAAATAGTTTTGTCCTATGTGTAGTGTTCGCGTAAATATAAGAAATTATTAAATAATATATTTTATTTGCCGCTAAATATATTTATTTCATATATTCCTTTAATATTAAAATGTAACTGTGAAAATATTGTCGCCTCTTGCGTCACGGATTCTCTTCACGACCACCAGACGGCATTGATTTATTTCATGAAGAACTAATTTATACAAATTTTTCAACAATATATCAAATGTTGTATCTATTTACGTGTGTTTTTATGGAATAAGGGGGACAAACAGGCACACAGTCCACCTTATGGTAAGTGGGTACTGTGGCTTATAGACATATATATTCTCAGTGGCATCTGCAATTTGATTCCTCGATCAGGAATCAAAATGAAGATGCTTTATCGCCACTGAAAACTAAGATATAATACCTTGTTTCCAATAAAAAGGGTCTATAAACATAGAGTAGTATTAGTATACTGTAAAATTGATATGAATGTTGACGCATTTTACACAGAGTAATATTTTAAAAATATCCAAATACGCTTAAAACATGTTGTAATTTGACGAAATGACCATTTTATTAATCGCTCGTATAACGATCTACGATGAAACTAAAAATAAAATATATATTTTTAATCCGTCGCTATCATTAAAACGTCGTGTGCACTGAGCTTCACCCCGAAAATCGGAGTCGGCTCGTTTAGTTGACAAATCACTTGCGGTGCGTGCCCCCTTTATAGCCAACTATTTATCCAGCACGTGGAGATTAAAAAGCTGACATCGTATTTCCTGCACCGTCATGTCCGAGACCGCTCATTTTATTGGCCTCTTCAAGCTTGATAAAAATATATGGATCGGTTTTTTTTATCGTTCCTTGTGTAATAAAGAAGGATATAATTATCTTGGCTTTTTATGCCCATCTGAATGTATGTGAATATTAACAACGGCATTGATATATTTTTCCCAAACTCGATTTGGAACGACGTTCTTTATCGGACGGTACGGGTTTGGCGGATGGAAGCTAGACGACAAAAAGTGTAAGATTTTTTCGTCACTACCCGCTGTGTCATAGTGTAGACGGCCTTGGCGGCGAAATAAGGAAGTGAGATGGAATAATATCCATCTCCCTCGCACTTTTTCTTATCTTGCCATCAAAGAAATATTATTTTATTTCAAATGACGCTTCCTTTTAATAAACGCTATTAATTCATTTATTTGTATTTGTTTATCAATAATATAATATCTACGTTTATCAATAATAATATACTACGCAAGGACCTTCGTTCCAACCGAGTGTTCCACGACACTCACGTGTTTTTTTAGTTTCTAAAAGCTAGGTAAGAGAGGACACCTACCCAGACAAACTCTTAGACAAAAAAGGAGTCCAAAGGTCACTGATGAAGATTGGCTTCCCATTGATTAGCTCATTGTTATCCTACTATTTCCCATAGTTGCCAAGCAAACGGATTTTTTATCTTATAGATGTTATTAAGAAGACATTGCTGCCATTCCCCTGGTTTGTTTTTCCTTCGCCTCTTACTTCACCTGTGGGTCGATATGGGTTAGTGAATATACTTACACCGCCATGACAATAGGTTGAGGGTTGCGGTATTTAAAAAAAATATTTTGACCTTTTTGAACGTTTAAATACTTTTGAAATTAAAACTTCTTTAGGTACGTTGGGCACTTTTGGCATGGGGAAAAAAGCACTGAACTCGCGTGACCGTCACGGTTAGATACGTAAAATAAGATAAAAGTAATGTTGAAATTACAATTGATTAAATTTTATAAAATTTATACGTATTCAAAAATGTGTTGTATTATATAGATAATAAGCACTTTTTTCATGTATACCAGCTAAGTTAAAATTCTATTACTATATTAATACGTTGATAAAAATAATTTCTAATTAAAAATACTTCCTAAAAATATTTCTTAACAACAATGCTTACAATTTTGTGAAGCTAAGAAGTTTTGACTTCTGACGTGCAGTCCTACGACTGACAGTTTTTTTAGTCTATATATTATCTTTATTATCTATGTTTACAATCACGTATTTAAGGTATTTACTAATTTTCAGCGCTCCTGACTCCTCTTTTGACGGCTCCGTGGCGCAGTGGCTTAGTAATGAGTTGCTGCGCTGGGGGGCGCTGGTTCGAATCCCGCACGGAACAAGTATTTGTATGGCCTACAAATAATTGTTTCGGGTCTGGATGTTTGTCCTTGTGCAATTTGTGTTTGTAAACTGCCTCCACGATACAGGAGAAAATCCTAGTGTAGCGGGTGACGTTTTTTTTTTAAAAAAAGCAAGAAAGAAAGTAATACGAACAATTTCGATGATTAATGTCTGTTTGAACTAGTCTTACGAGTATATTGTTTTATAAAACGCCATTAAGCTCACGTTGAAACGATTGCATGATCACAGATTGTACATAAATCATGTATTCGAACAATTTTCGCCGCGTACTATTTCATCGATTAGAATATCCGGTCTGTTTAGTGAAGTAATAGACTAGATAAGTAGAGGAATAGATAATTACAAAATATGAGAGAATATAGATGTTTAGTGAAATGTTGATTACCGTGTAGTGATCGTGTAAGAATATCCACTACCCCGTATCATCCCGTGGGTGTCATAAGAGGCGACAGAGGGACACAAATCAGGAGATGGGCAGCAGCGTCTTCCTAATAACGACAAATATTTTAGACCGCGGTTGCCAACCACCTTGGCAAGCAGGGCAACTATGACAAAATCCTCCCTAAGAGAAAATCTATGGGGGAGACCTACGTTCTCCCTAGCAGTGGACTTTCATAGGCTGTAATCGAAATATTGCATGTCTAAATGAGATATTATTTTTTACACATGTTAATTACTTTTATCTAATATGGCTTACCTTTCCATTTTAAATTTTCGTTTGTGAGTCCTATCTACTTCTATATTTAACACTGTGTACTTTTATCTTTTATTTCTAAAGTTGAAATTGGCTTAATTAATTACGTACAATTTGTAAAACTTTAGAAGCTAAGTTGTTGTTAACCCAAATAAATTATAGCGATACACTATTAATTTACGTAGGCGACCGAACTTTGCTCGGTGTTAGGAAAAAATAATTTTCTCAGGGATGTCACCTATCTAGAAAAACGTATGATGTAAAATATTATCTCAATAAAAATCTAATCCAAATAGTCATCGTCACCATCATCATCATCACCATTCATCATCATTACAGCCCTTCACAAGTCCACTGTTGAACAAAGGCAAGGACACAAAACACTACAGCTATTAGCCACCTATATCCATATACTTCCTGCATATCTTACGAGGTCGTTACTCCATCTAGGGGGGCCGCTCTACTCTTCACCTACAGTTACCAGGCTGCTACTCGAGAACCTTTTTTCCCCATCGGTTGTATGTTAATCGAACTAGAAGCCCAGCACATTATCATTTCAGCTTACTAACCCGTTGGGCTATTTTTTTTTTTATAGGAGAGGGGGCAAACGAGCATGCGGCTCACCTGATGGTAAGTAACTACCGCCGCCCATGAACAACTGCAACACCAGGGAGGGAATTGCAGATGCGTTGCCGGCCTTTTAAAACGGAGTACGCGCTTTTCTTGAAGGTCCCTAAGTCGTATCGGTCCGGAAAAATCACTGATGGTAATCGATTCCACAAGGAAGTCGTGCGAGGAAGAAAACATCTTCTAAATCGCACAGTGGTGGACCGCCAATCATCCAGATGGTGTGGCGGCTGGGATTAATCCGAACAATTCCTCAGAGCACTCCCCATGGTAGATGCGAAAGAAAATGCAAAGAGATGCAACATCTCTTCGCAGCGCCAATGAGTCGAGCCGATCGGAAAGGACTCGGTCGTCGACGATTCGAGCCGCTCTGCGCTAGATGCGGTCAAGTGGAAGGAGCTGGCACTGGGGAGCCCCTGCCCAGAGATGGGAACAGTATTCCATGTGAGGCGGAACCTGCGCCTTGTAAAGTTGCAGGCATTGTGCCGGCATGAAATACTGTCCCGCTCTGCTGAGCACGCCAAGCTTTTTAGAGGCCAATTTGGCCTTCTCTTCCAAGTGACCACGAAACTGCACGTCACTCGATATGTCGACGCCGAGGATTCCGATACTGGCTGAGGCAACCAGGGGAGTGCCTTGAAACTGAGGAGATACAACAAAGGTTTTAGTTTTTAGCGGTAAACGCGCAAACTTGTGTCTTCTGAGGATTATACTGGACTAGATTTAGTCGCCCCCAGTTCGAGACTTTGTCCAGCAAAGACTCGACTTCAGACACAAGTTTGTTCCGGTATTCGGAGACGTTTCCCCGAGAAATATTAGCACGGCCGGTGTATAGAGCATCACCAGTGCTGTCATCCGCATAGCAATGAATGTTACCAGTTAGCAACATATCATTGATATGCAGAAGAAACAGCGTTGGTGAAAGCACACAGCCTTGTGGAACATCAGCGTTAATAGGCTTGTAGCCAGAACATGCACCGTCTACAACGACCTTGATGCTCCGATCTGCAAGGAAGCTGGTGATCCAATTGCAAAATTTCTCGGGAAGCCCATAGGAAGGGAGCTTCGAAAGAAGCGCTTTGTGCCAAACCCGATCGAAGGCCTTCGTAATGTCCAGACTAACGGCCAACGCCTCCCCCTTGGACTCTACTGCTTCCGCCCATCTATGGGTCAGGTAGACCAGAAGATCACCAGCTGATCGACCCCGAAGAAAACCGTATTGGCGGTCACTAATTAGCTGGTGATCCTCAAGGTACCGGATGAGCTGGCAGTTGATAATGGATTCCATTATCTTAGAGAACAAGGAGGTGATCGCGATAGGCCTATAGTTGGACGGGTCTGAGCGGTCGCCTTTTTTAGGGATCGGGTGGACAAAAGCTGTCTTCCATGAATTAGGGACTACGCCTTGGGAGTAGGAGTACCGGAAAAGACGCGTTAGGACCGGTGCCAACTCCGGAGCACACGTCCTCAGCACAATTGGGGGGATTCCGTCAGGCCCACTCGACTTCTGTATGTCCAGGGAGAGAAGTGCTTTACGAACCGAGCGCTGTGAGAACAGCACATCCGGCATGGAGCACTCACACCGCGGGATGGTCAGCGGTATTTTTACCCCGTCATCAAGAGTCGAGTTGGACTCAAAAAGGGAGCCTAAAAGGTCGGCTTTGTCTTTTGCGTCATGGGCCAGTGAGTCGTCCTCCCTGTGCAGAGATGGTAGTGATGGCTTACAGAAATTCCCTTGGACAGCCTTGGCGAGAGACCAGAATGCACGGGTTCCCGAAGAAAAGCGAACTAGTTTCTCGCCAATTCTGCCTATGTGCTCTGACTTTGCCTTGGCAATAACTCTTTTGAAGGACCTGGAGGCGAAGTTATACTTCTTTTTAAGTATGCTGGTGTTTACACCCCGAGTCGCCGAAGCCGCAGCCCAGGCTTGATAACACTCCTGCTTACTGCGTATTGCAGTTTTACAGGAGCGACCAAACCAAGGCTGAGATCTGCCTCCGATGGGTACTTCAGATGATGGAATAAATAGTTCCATTCCCTGTAGCACCACATCAGTGACAGAGTCAGCAACAGCGCTGGGATCATCCGGCGAGAAGCAAACCCGCCCCCATGGGTAGGATGCAAAGAAAGACCGCATTCCGTCCCAATCCGCCGACCTGAAATGCCAAACACGGCGGCAACCTGCAGAACGCAACCGCGAAGGGAGCGTGAGTGGCACCATACTCCGGATCAGACAGTGGTCCGAAGAGCCAAGAGGGGCATCGACGGAAGCCTGATATCCGTCCGGATGAGAGGTCAGCAGAAGGTCCAACAGGGAAGGTGTATGATCCTCCACATCTGGAATCCGCGTAGGCGAAGTAACCAGTTGGGTCAGACCATATGCCAAGGCAAAGTCATAAACAGATCTCCCCGCATGATCGGTTAAACGTGAACCGAACCATTCAGCATGGTGCGCGTTAAAATCGCTAAGGATCACGATCTCTGCGGATGGGACCTGTTGTAGCAAGGAATCTGTAGCCATTTGGACGTGGTCGATGAGTCGGTCTGTTTCGGCATTACCGCTATGGGACCTATAGAGGCACCCGTAGACGCGCGGATGGTCGTCGCTGTCTACGCGTAGCCAAAGGATGGACAGGTCCGAACCTTCAAGACTGCCGAGGCGTCGAGAACAGATGTCCTCTCTGACATACACGCAAACTCCAGCCCGAGGCACAAAGGAGTGCTCCAATTTGTACCCCGGGTAGGAGAGATACGAAATATCAGCCGGAGAGGAAACCTGCGTCTCGGTCAGGAAGAGCAAGGCCGGCTTCGCCGTCTCGAGATGGTAGTGGACGGCGTTTAGGTTAGAGTGAAGTCCCCTGATGTTGCAGAAATTTACGGATAGCGTGGCAGGGGTCGCCTTGGTATTGTTGCTCATGTTGATGGGGGGGGGGGGGGGGGGGATTGGGCCTCCGGCCACCTGCACTCACCAGACGAAACGCAGAAGCAGAGCTTCTACTTCACGCCGGTATTCCGTGAGGTCGTGGTACCAACCCGGCTCGAGCCGGCCCATACGTGCAACAGCAAAAACTGCTGCGTGGCTCTACCACCGTTAAATATGTATGCTATGTCGGTTACTCTGATTCTACTGCGGAGAGAAACGCCGAGCATAGCCCTCTCCAAGCCTCACTGAGCGACCTTGAGCTTCCTCATGCGGCAATTAGTGCCGTTTCGGAAATACCAATAACATACATATAATGTACATGATATATAAAAGCACAAAACTAGTGTATTCTGTATGAATGCATCACCGGCCTAGAAAATAATATTTATGACAACAAAATGTATATTTCTTTTATTGTGTATTGAATATCATTTATCAGCACACAAAAGCCCACAGTTGGGCATGGGCCTCTCGCATTATAGGAAGAACTTTACTAAATTAGCAAACACACACACTTTTGATGTCACTCGCCACCGCTGATCTAAGTAATTTACGTCTGCTGCAAACGAGATGATAATACAGGGACTTATCACTAGCTTCATCATCACCAGCTTCGTCTTTTACGAAACCCACGGTATGAAATAGAGTGATCAGTTTTCTTACGCTGCTAGCATATGGCATTATAATTTATCAGACCTTCATATAACTGAGCAATAAAGAGCTGCATTAAGGATCGGGGTAGCGATCGCCACAATTCGTGTTACATATCCAGGACTTGATTGGTCAGATAACCTCCTTATGGAAAAGCAGCATGTTGTTCAAAATCAACTCCGGTCTGTAATTTCTCGAATGATAAGTAACTGGCCAGTGGCGAAACATTCGTGACAATGTAGGCATGACAACTCAGGTGCACAAATCTTTCGTACAATAGCTAGTTTACTTTCTAATGCACTCGCTTTGTTCACGTCTATACACCGCAACGTTTTGATACACCATGCGATTGTGGTGCTAGAGAATAAATTACCACCACTTCCTTTAAAGCTACAACAAAAAGCATTGGGGACCTTTTTAATAGAGAATCGTAACCAAGTGTGTTTATTTTATAAATATAGTTTGGGTAGGTTAAAAAAACAAGGCTAGGTAATTAAAAAACAGTAAACCCTCTGTTTCGAATATTTAATGTAATTAATTGAACATCTCATCAAGCAATGAGCATGACACATTTAAAATTTAAGATATGAATTTAAATTTAAATTTAAGGTATTTCAACCATTAAGAAAAAGCAGCACAATGTGAATTTGACTCCGGTCAGTAATAACTGTAAAGTAAGGCTCCTGCCCATAATATATTTACTGGCTCATTCTCTCTCTCTCTCTCTCTCTCTCTCTCTCTCTCTCTCTCTCTCTCCCCCTCCCTCTCTCTCCGTCTCTAACCAAAGCCTGTAAGCGGAGCGCTCTCTAAAGCTATGATAGAACTTTTAAATTTAGCCTACTGTCTTATAAACTACTCGTATACAAGATAATATAGGTATTTCGAAGCTTAAATTGTTATAATTTTCCTAATAATGTTTTTCCCGGGTCTGGGTAAATTGTCCACGTGTAATATATTTTGTCTCTATTTTTTTACGTTTTACAGAAAACTAGGTATCCAAACCTGGAATAGTTATTTGTAAGAGCATACAAATATTTGTTTCACGCGGGATTTGAACCCGCGACATGTGCGCCTTGGAGCCGTCAAGTGCAAGAACGCCTCTGCGATATACTAATAATGTAAGAAATTTTATTGGACAAAATGAAACGAATGAAACGAATTTTTCTTGAATTCTAGATGATAAGTATTCCACGAAAGCACCGAAACAGTTATAAGGAGAATCATCCGAGGATGAAAAATAAATAGTTCAACAAGTGTTCCTAAATATAACATTTCTAATACAAAACTTAGTTTGACACATAGCACTAGCCATATACGACATGTTTTCCCATTACTAACACATAGGTAAAAAACGTTCGATTAACGATACAGTCGGAAGTTGTAAAATAGCAAATAAGTAATATCTCAATTGTAACCGAATAAATTATGCGATTTGCACACGAAACGATCGCTGTGGGCGGATTTTTGTTGTGTGGTTCAAAATTAATGCTGACGAGCTTACGTAAATAATATTTATTTTAATCCTATATGAAATGTCACGTATATATTTACTACCGCGTAATTCCTTAATTAATATTTTAAGTCGAACTATATAAATATAGTCCAGTTCAATCCCCAGAAGACACACGTTTGCGCGTTTACCGCTAAAAAGAACCCCTTTGTCGTGTCTCCTCATTTTGACATCGCGACAAAACTCGCCATACCGTCCATACCATCTGGATGATTGGCGGTCAACCACTATGCGATTTAGAAGCATTTTTCTTCCTCGTATAACTTCCTTGTTGAATCGATTACCACAAGCGATTTTTCCAGGCCGATACGACTTAGAGACCTTCAAGAAAAGAACCTACTCATTTTTAAAAGGCCGGCAATCTCGCATCTGCAATTCCCCTTGTGTTGTAGTTGTTCATGGGCGGCGGTAGTCACTTACCATCAGGTGAGCCGCATGCACGTTTGCCCCCTCTTCTATAAAAAAAATTCTGAACGCTCAACGCTCCAGTATCATAAAATCCGCCATTGCTGTACATAGGCCTCCCGTAGGACAGATTGCCTCGAAGTGGGGATTTTGCCACTTATAACTTCTTATTTTGACAGATATTGATTTCGATTTGATGAATTTACTTTCTTAGCCTATTTCAAGAAAGGTAGGGGTTCTCGATATGCGATTGATCTTTGCGAATTGTGAACGTGTTTTTGAAAGTTTAATTTTGATTTTTTATATTATTCTTATTATATTTTAACAGACAAATGCTAGTAGTACCAGTTACTCGACTCCAAAAGGTCAGTAATTTATTCTTGGGGCGATGTATGCGCTTTTACAACAAAATTCCAGAAAATATACAAAATTTGACCTGCTCAATGTTTAAAAACTTTATTACACTAAGTTTGGAATTTATGGATGATAATAACACCTGGAAATGAGGTGATCGCTACCAATCTATTTCTAGTTTATTTTGTCGTTAATTATGTAACATACATGATTGTAATCTGTTATTTAAAAAAAAGTCCCGCTGGTTTTCTTGCTGGTTCTTCCCAGGACAGAGGTTTTTTTTTCGAACCAGTGGTAATTAAACAAAAGAGTGACTTTCAATAAAAATAAATTATTTATATAATCTATATTGAATAAAAACGTTTTTGTTTCATTAAGTATGTAATACTCCGTTAGTTCTAATTAAGTTAAGCGCAAACTAATACAGTCCATCACTGTCTAAAAGCGTTCACGTGTCTCGCTCCAAAACGTTCTAGACAACTTGAAATCTGACCTCCAAAACTTAGTCCAAAATTTTGCACCTTGTGCCACCCGAAATTAGTGCAAAGCTGAACAACTAAAATCGGCAACGGCTCGCCTGACACCCGCTGAGATATCGAGCACAATAATTGCAATCAAACGACATGCGATGTGGCGAGCCTACGTTCCAAACGGAATGGTACAAATGCGGCTAAAAGTTAATTCTGAAAAGTTTATTAGACGGCTCGGTTCGTGGTGGAAAAAAAAACGCGATGGCGTTTATGAAACTTCTATCGAGTTCTATTTTGGCCTGATTTTTTTTTAATGTCTACTTACCGTTCATTTAAAAGCAGCTAATTAACGCTCTTTATTTTTTTTTTCTTTAAACAAGGCAACGTAAAATTATGGGTTGTACTCTTAGATTTTTTTTTGTTCGTATACATTCACTTCTATGCTCAGTGGTTAACATTTTTCTTATATATAAATCTTGACATAAAATACGTTCTATACTTCAATAGGATATTGCGAAATGATCCTGCAAGCTGTTTAACAAAGTAGGTAATAATGAATTGAAGACTTTACATCGAGTAGGTTATAAATTGGCCCAATCTTTAATACCATATTGTTATAGAATAAGGGTGACGAACGAGCATACAGTCCACTTGATGTTCAGTGGATGCTACGACCGACAGACATCTACATCTATTCTCAATTAAGAAGCAAAATGCAGATGCGTCGTCAACCCTGAGGACTTAGATAGATCTAGTTATCAGTAAAAAAGGTCTCCGATTCTCTACACTGAACATACAAAACACAGCGTTATACTGCTATTTCACGCTCGTCAAGCTGATCCGTTCGATCTACAATCATAACATAGCTACAGCGTCAGACTTTACCACGTAAAGAGCTATATCTTGCAAGATTATCAGGGGACTTCCAAAATTGATTTTTTATTATTTAATATATATTACTTCTTACTGATACCCAAGGTATGAAATAAGGTGATTTATTTTGTTGGGAGGAAGTTCCTTATCGGACGGGTCCAATGTGGCAAATGGGGGCTAGGCGAGAAAAGGTTTTTTAGAAAGGATTTTTCTCTCACGATCCTTTCTGACGTAGTGTACGACGGCCTTGGCGGCTATAAAGAAGCTAGATGGAATAATATCCATCTCCCTCGCACTTTTCTTATCTTGCCATAAAAAAATATTATTTTATTTTAAATGACGCTTCATTTTAATATCCGCTAGTAATTAATTAATTTGTATTTGTTAATCAATATTTTTTTTTACTTATTATAAGCTTGACCACAATCCCATCTGGTGGTAAGTGGTGATGCAGCCCTAGATGGTAAATCGCCCTGTCTTATCGTAACAAAAGCCTATTCACTCTTGTCTTATAATGCGTTTATCAATAATAATATACTACGAAAGGAACTTCTTTCCAACCAAGTAGTCCACGACACTCACGCGTGTTTTTTTTAATAGTTCAACCAAGTCGTGTGCATTTAACATCCACAAATTACACGAAAATAAAGTGAAACAGTAATAGAAAAAAACATAAACAAACATAAACTTTCTTTGTTGTAAATTATGTTGAAACTGAGTGATTAATTTTTTAACTCATCATAACACGACTATGTCTGGTTACGTGACAATGTCTGGTGTCTTTATTTATTTATTTTAAAGAGCAACTCCAGCTATATCAATAACGCTGGGTAAATTCAATGATTAATACAGAGAGTCGCATATGACGATGTTCCCACCAATAATTCTCTTTTAACTGCGAAAGCGCTGTCACATTAAGCTATTATTGATTTCTTGATGTGTCGTCGAGTAACTGAGAAAAGGTAAACAAAATATATTAAAAATAACGGCGAAAGTGTTTTGTTTTTAACTAACAGTAACATGTTAGAAATACATTTTTTCGTAATAGTGTCGCGGCGGTGTAAAAATGTCCACTACCCCATATTGTCCTGTGGGTGTCGTAAAAGGCGACAGAGGGAAATTGAAACAAAAGATGAGCAACAGCATCTTTCTAATTTCAAATCAAAATTTAAAAAAAAAACAGAATAGAATATTTTGAAAAAATATTTTGTTCACCAATACGCCTTAGAGCAGCGCTGCTGACTTATTAGTAATTAGCTTCATATCTCTCATAAAAGAGAGGTCTATGCCCTACGGAGTGACGCGAATGGGTTGTGACTTTTTTATTTAAAAAGCTAGCCAGTATAGTAAGATAGTAGTATAATAACACGCTGAAAGGTATCACTACTACCATCTACCATCTTAGTCCACAACTCATGTGAAACCTTCTCTTTTTTTGAACGTGAGCTGCAATAGCCATTTTCCATCAAATGAACTGTTCGTTCGCTTATCAATTCAATTTTGTAAATAAAAAATTCAAAAGCTTAATGTGAAGTTCACTGATCCACATTGAAGCAACGCACCGCACTCTTTCTTAAAACAGAAAAATCTTTCTGAGATAAGAAAAGTCATGTCTCAGGCAATTATTTATATTATTAAAATTAACTATTTATTTAATAACAAAAAAATTACTTTATTCTGTTATTAAATAAATAGCCGGAATTTATTTCAGATCAAACTCATATCATGTTTTAATAACTTATATTACTATCACGTTGTCTTTCAATGTAAATTAATATATTATTAATGTATTAACTTATATGAAAGACTAGATCATTATGATAAGATTTTATTAAATGATCGAGGAGCACTTATAGACTTATGCTTGTTACACAAAATCATTAACAATAAAATTAACTCTGAAATATTTTAGGTAAAATATCGTATGTTATTCCTAGACCTAATTCTAGAATAAGAAATCATAATTTATTTAAAATTAGGTATTGTAGAACAATCGTCGGGTTATCGGCTCCAATAATTAGAAATTTAAAGACTTATAAAGTACTATATAAATTACAAGGCCTTGACATATTTAACGAATCGTTTACCATTTTTAAAAATAAAATTGTAAAAAACTAATAAAAATTAAGATCATTATTTATCACGCTTAGCAACTAGGTAAGCAACCGAAGTTTTCCATTTTTTAGTTATTATTAGAATGACGCTGCTGCCCATCTCCTGGATTTTTGTTATAGAATAAGCGTGACAAACGAGCACACAGTCCACCTGATGGTAAGTGGATGCTCCGGTCCATAGACATCTAAATTTTGCCCCGATTAACAATCAAACTGCATAGAATAGAATAGAATAGAATAGATAATTTTTTATTCAATATAGATTATTACATAATTCTTATTGAAAGTCATTTTTTATTTACCACTGGTTCGGAAAATACCTCAGTCCTGGGAAGAACCAGCAAGAAACCCAGCGGGACTTTTTTTTTCAAACATATTTCACTTAACAATAATTTCATTTATACAATTTTTAAATGATTTTTAATAGAACCAGCATGGTGGCGATCACCTTATTCCCAGGGGTTATTTTCATTCATGTATTCCTTGATATTATAATAACCCTTTTTGTACAGTTTTTCTTTAATAAAACTTTTAAACTTGTTTATTGATAAACTTTGAATATGTTCTGGGATTTTGTTGTAAAAGCGTATACATTGCCCCATAAATGAATTACTGATTCTGTGGAGTCTAGTAACTGGTATTACAAGCTTATGTTTGTTCCTAGTGTTTAAAGTATGCACATCCTTATTCTTATTCCTTATGCGTTATCACTCCTAAAAAAGGTTCTCCGGTTCTCTACACTCACCAAACGAAACACAGTAGTATTAAGCTGCTATTTTACGCTTGTATTCTATGAGAGCGTGGTCCTACTCTGGTCGACTCAACCCATGCGTGCTACAACCATAATATAGCCGCAGTGTGGCTCTATCACGTACAAACTAAACATAGGCCTCTCCTAATAATGATTGTCTTTACCATAGTTGCCACGCTCGGCAGGTATACAGACGCAGTTTTCTACCGACTTGAAAAAGGAGCCGGTACTCAATTCTACTGTATGTTTTGTTTATGTGTGTTACCTCATAACTTTTTACTGGGTGAACCGCTTTCGATGATTCTTTTTTTATTTGAAAGCTGGTGCTTCACATGTGATCCCATATTAATTTGATCAAGGTCTGGACAATACTTTTTGAGTTATTTTTAATAATTTATATTGAAGTCGGTTGTACAAAATTTTTGATTTTAAATTATTTTTGTAGTTTTTTTATAGGTAAAACTTTGCTGTCCATCTGCTGCTTTGCTTCTCTCCGTTGCCTTTCAAAAACACATCAGAACGGCATGGGATAATTGATATCATTACACTGTCACTACACGAAAAATTATATAATTTTGCTGCTTATAATAATATAAAATTGTAATTATGACGTGGCTTGAATTGCAAGATTTTATTGCATCGCTGTAATAAAAGACGTGAAGTCGCCAATTAAAGTAACAAGAACGTCAAGCGGGGGAAATGGATAACTAATGGGATATTAGCATGTAGCGTTACTTATTGTGACTTATGAATTGTGCATTCATATATTTTCATTTAATTATACCCTTTAATGAAGAGTTATACTTTCTAGGAGGCATACAGGAATAACTACACAAAAAGTTAATTAAAACTATTTGTTTCAATCAAATAACAGCTTTTCTACTAAATGAATATGAATGTATATACGGTACTTATAACAAAAATACAATTTTTAAAATTTTTGTCTTTCTGTCGGTCTGTCTGTTTGTTCCGGCTAATCTCCGGAACGACTGGACCGATTTCGACGGGACTTCCACTGACAGATAGCTGATGTTCTAAAATTAACTTAGGCTACTTATATTTGAGAAAAAGAATTAGGGTTCTGAGCAATATAATTAAAACCCTAAATTACACGCGGGCGAAGTCGCGGGAAGCAGCTAGTACATTAATTAAAATATTAAGTTTAAAAAGTAAAAATCAAAAGCCATAGTAGCTTCAGGCGCTTGCCGAATTTCACAGCAGGCGAGCAATCCTAGTTCGATCCCTGTCGTGATTCTTACTCTATTCTATTCTCCACCAATGAATCTTTTAGTTTGTAAATCGACCGTTATTTTTTTATATATACCATTATTTATTTATTTATTTATTTTATTTATTTAATTTTTAATTTACAAAGTTGTACATATGGCGGACTTAATGCCATAGGGCATTCTCTCCCAGTCAACCATTAGGCTAAACAGAGATAGAGATTTAACAGTGGTAGAGCCACGCGGCAGCTTTTGCTGTCGCACGGATGGGCCGGCTCGAACCGGGGTGGTACCACGACCTCACAGAATACCAGCGTGAAGTAGAGGTTTACCTCTGCGTTTCGCTTGGTGAGTGCAGGTGGCCGGAGGCCCTTTTTACTGGAAATGAGGCTTCCATCTTAGTCCTCACGGGTGACAACGCATCTACATTTTGATTTGTAATAGAGGATAGATGTAGATGTCTATGGGCCGCAGCAACCACTTACCATCAGGTGGACTGTGTGCTCGTTTGTCACCCTTATCCTATAAAAAAATATACATGCATACACTACATATATACACAGTATATATAAATATTATCTATGTCAGAACAAATATGAAATATACATATGTGTATGAAAATAGAGCTATGTTAGTTCAAACTTGCAACAATTTTTTCACATGCATACGGACTTGATTTTTAAAATTAAACCATTACAGCCTATTAAAAGTCCACTGCTGAACTTAGGCCTCCCCCATAGATTACATCATAGATTACCTATTTGCCAGAGCTACGACGCTTAGCTGGCGGATTTATAACCGCAGTTTTTTTATTTATTAATGTTATTAAAAAGACGCTGTTGCCCGTTACCAACATCATCAGTTTGTTTACATCTGTCGCTTTCTACGACACCCATAGGATGATATAGGGTAGTGGATATTCTTACACTGCCAATACACCGTGTATTCTTTAGTGTGATGCCATTACTATTTCACGATCGTTAGCATAATGTTAGAAGGTAACAGCTCGTGACGTCACGCGCTCGTTGCCCAAGTGCCTCTTCTTGTAACGTCTAATGGATCACTTTTCTTGAGTAGGCCTTCTGAACATCTATACGAGGTTTCAAATAAACCTGCATATCCGAGGAATAAAATCTTTCAAAAATATATGAAGTCCGCGAATTCTCAAAATGTTATGAATCAAATGCTTTATAATTAGTAACTCCTTAAAATTAATATGGAACCCTGATGATGACGTAACCCAAAGTTGAAAAAAATCCATTTATATAATTATATAGGGAAGAAACAAGTACCAACTGGTTTGAGTTTCCCCATACGGCCAACAGGGAAGGACCACGTTTCAGCCCAGTAAATGACGATGGAATGGCTATGCTCGGCATTTTTCTGCATGAGGTAGTCCCTAATGATGTACACACACACACACACACACACACACACACACACACACACACACACACACACATATATATATATATATATATATATATATATATATATATATATATATATATATATATATATATATCCTAGCTGGCCAGGCAGACGTTGTTCTGCCCTTTCCGAAGACCCTTCATATAAAAAATCCTTAAATTCGTAATAAAACATATTGAAGGTCACTTATAGGGATATAAAATATGATATCTCTCAAGTTGGACTAAACTGCACACAGTGTGCAAAATTTCATTGAAATCAGTTCAGTAGTTTAGGAGTTCATCGCGGACAAACAACGTGACACGTAATTTTTACATATAATATCATTTTACATATATCCGAATGATATACATGAATGATATATATATTCGCGGAGGAGCAAGAGTAACTAACTAAGCCCAGCGGAATAAGCGGGAGTGATGTGGGCAGGCCTAGCCCTGGAGTCGATCGATACTGGTTGCTCAGGACCGTTCTTTGTGGCATTCTATGGGGAGGCCTACGTTCAGCAGTGGACTTGTTTAGACAAAATATTAATCTTTTTCTTTCTTATTTCTTCAGCAGTTCATTGCAAGAAGGATTTGTCGTAACCGCCATGTTTGGTAAGCGAATCGGTAATAGCAATGCACAAAAATAGTACCACAACTTCATGAATTGCACTATATTGAAAATATTGATTAGTAAAACAAATTGAAGTTCAACCTAAATACGTTCCTATGCTAGGCACAGGCCCTTTGTCATATTTGAGATTTGTTCTTTTATTATATTAAGCAAGTACTTGACTACAATCCCGAGATAATAATTTTATTATTAATAATTTAAATTTAGCCGAATAAATTAATATTTATTCGGCTCATAATTTTAGTCGGTTAAAATTATTGGACAGATTCGTTCCCATACGAAAAATATATCACAAAAGCAAGGACATTAATCAAAGAAAATCATTTGTCAAGGCAATCGCAATTCATTCAAGTATACGTAATTACTCGGCGGGACGGTACTAATTTATGAATAAATATGAAAAATGTTCACGATGAAGGATCTATTTTAAAAACGTTTTAATTAAAGAGGCTCCAATTAACCTCCAGCCAATCACTTTTATGTGATTTTGTTAAGCGATAGATATTTTTAACACGGCAAGCAAAAACAATATAATTAACCAATGAAATCCAAAATAATATTATATATATATATATATATATATATATATATATATATATATATATATATATATATATATATATATATACGTCGATATACTGTACTAAATTAACAAACAATGAATTTCAAGGTTACCATAAGAAAACCTATCAACATAATGACTAAGAGTATATATTCTGGAGAGATATCATGCGTAATGTCTTTAATGTAATAGGAATTTGTTTACTTGTAGCCGTGGTACCTCAGGGGCTAGAAGTTCGACGTAAATATCACAGTCACGTCACGCACAATCCCTGACGGGGTAGCCAGAGAGAACAGATCGCCAAGTGTCACGATCCTTACATACCTCTTTCGCTTCTTTCAGATTCATCATCTTCTTCATACATGCACGTCTAGGTATCCGAGTACTCTTGACCCTCCCCTCTTCGAGCAATTTGCTCACATGGTCTTCGAAAGTTAGTCTCGGTCTACCTCGACACCTTTTAATATTAACTTTCGCGCTATATATTTTCTTCACCATTCGGTCTTCACTCATTCGCTCAACGTGCCCAAACCATCGAAGCACGCCCTTATCAATTTTTGTGATAAGGTCATCTTTCAAACCTGCCATATTGCGAATCTCTTCGTTTCGCTTTCGGTCAGCCATGGTGACGCCGCACATTTTACGAAGAGATCGCATCTCCACTGCATTCAACTTGCTTTTATGCTTCTTCTGGCATACCCAGGTTTCGCTGCCATATAACAAAGTCGGTACCAACACTGCGTTATGTATTGCAAGGCGTGCACTCTTCACTACGCCTTGCCTTTTGACTAACGCAGTCAGGGCACCATTGACTTTGTTCCCGGCAGCGACACGCCTGTCCACATCTAAATCACATCTTCCATCCCGGCTAAAAGCACTCCCCAAGTATACAATTTCATTTACCTGTTCTAGACATTCCTGATTTACCCATATTTCACACTTCGTTCTCTCTTCGTCCCTTTCAAATACCAGAACCTTAGTTTTATTAGCATTCAAGCGGAGACCTTTAATTTCACATTCCTCTTTCATACACGTGACTAATGCCTGCAGTTCTGCCTCTGATGGTGCAATAAGCACTGCATCATCAGCATACAGCAGACAATTTACTTTAATGTCACCCAATTTCACACCCAAACAGCTATCTTTCAGTTTCTGTAAACAGCTGTCGAGATACAGTATGAACAGCCAGGAAGACATGACACAACCCTGTTTTACGCCCGTTTGGACGCTAAACATGGGTGACAGGTCATGCCCTACCCGCACACAGGCTTTACAGTCACAGTAAAGTGACTGCACAGCCCTTAGCAATCGACCATCCACACCATACCCCGGCAACAGTTCCCACATTTTCTTCCTTACAACCTTATCAAATGCTTTCTCAAGATCCACAAAAGCACAGAAAATCTTCTGGTTAGCAGCCAGAAGCTTCTCCGTGATCATGCGGAGAGAAAACATTTGATCCGAAATAAAAAATATCACAGTAAGTGATAAATACCCGGGTTCGATCGCCGCCGGTACCGGTTAATAAATTAATCGTTAATTGCAATTTAAGGTAAGGTTTTATATACGTGGTAGAGCCATGTTGCAGCTATATTAGTAGAATAGTTGTAGCACAAATGGGTCGACTCGACCGGGGTAGGACCATGCTTTCACAGAATACCAGCATAAAATAGCAGCTTAACACTGCTGTGTTTCGTATGGTGAGTGTAGAGAACCGGATACCCTTTTTACTGGAAAAGAGGCATTTCATCTTAGTCCTCACGGGTGACAACGCATCTGCATTTTGATTCGCAAACGAGGACAGATGTAGATGTCTATGGGCCACAGCGACCACTTACCATCAGGTGGACTGTGTGCTCGTTTGTCACCCTTTCCTATAAAATAAAGGTACGTCGAGTGAGTGGTAAATCAGCAGATTTACCACGCACTCAATGGTAAAGTAAAAAATCGTAAAGCAACCAACTTGCCTAAAAAATTAAAATAAAAGTTTTAAGCACACGAAAATTCCATTAAAGTGCATTGGAGCCGTGTAGCGTACACTATCTTACTCTAAATCTCTCTTAGAAACAAATGGTAAAACAAAAAAAAATTGTTCAACCGACTTCAATATAAATTATTAAGGAAAAACTACTGACCTTGATAAAATTTATATGGGACTACATGAAAAGCACCAGCTTTCAAATAAAAGAAGAATCATCGAAATCAGTTCACCTCGTAAAAAGTTATGAGCATTAAACGCATAAAAAACATACAGTTGAATTTAGTACCCCCTCCTTTTTAAAGTCGGTTTAAAATGGGCGAACGTTGCCTCGTTTTGTTATCTAATAGACTATGCGAAGAATAAATTATACATTACCATGTGAAAAACATTATGACTATAATAAAAAATCTAAGAAATTTTTATTGTTCGGCGGCGACACACTAGACCTCGAGTGAGCCCCGAAGAGGACCATGACTCGGAAGTAGTCTTGAAATATAGTTATCACACTGCTATGGTATTGGAAGCAGTACGTACAGCCTCCGAGCCATATTTCCAATATAGCAAAGTAAGACAGGAGCCCCGGTTGCGTTCACAACGGAGATCCCTCATATACGCCAATGGTGATAAGGTAGGAGTCCGGCATAATCTTTCCATTGCCTCAGTAGCGGAAGGTATCCATGTGATTTTGCTACGATAAAAATAAATCTGCGAGTTATATGTCGACTTCGTTGACCAACTACATCACGCGATTAAAAGGTTGCTAACAATCAGGTAGATAACAATCAAAAATAACTTTTGTTCTTTAAATTAAAACCGCATAACGGAAACATCACTTGGGTGCATTAAACGTTTCCAATTAAAAAACTTTGTTAACGAGGAATATTAAATATGCACTTTTAACCGGGCCATCTCGACCCCGCTATCAATTAGTGAGGACGCGGTCTCGAGTGCAATCCGAAACCGGAGGTGCATGGGCTGCATACAGATCCCCTATCGATCCGCGAACCAATTTGTTACGAAACGAAGTGAAATTCGGGGCCGTTAGTGCTTCTTCGACAAACGTTTGGAGTATTTTCACGCATAAAAATATTCTAATGACTACAATCTATATCTAACATACTCTTCATATGTCGCCCCTTTCGTGTTGCAGCAAAACAATAATAATAATAAAAATACCCCATATTTATTTATTTATTTATGTTATCAATCTTCTATTTACATATATAAAACACAAAAAATGTTTCTTCTTATGTCCGTTATAGACTTTGAAACCTTCCAACCGATGTGCCCCAAACCGGTTTCATTAGAAAGGCAATAACGCGAAGATTTTTTTTTAATATTCTACCAAGCAAGCGCTCATCTACGATCCCACCTGATGGTAAGTGGTGATGTAGCCTAAGATGGTGAAGCGCGCTGAATTAACAAAAGTTTATTCACTCTTGCCTTGAAGACACCCACACTGTAATTGGCAAGAAAGACAGATGCTGGCAACTTATTCCACTCCTATACGGTACGCATGATGAACGACGTAGCGAAACGTTTGGTTCGAGTTCGTGGTAAGTCAACAACGAAAGGGTGGAGACTGGCCGAACGTCTGGTTGTTCGATGGTGGAAGGGAGAAGGAGGAATGAAATTATGAAATTCCTGCGCACACTCTTCAAAGTGCATCCTGTAGAAAACCGAAAGGCTGGCTACTTTGCGTCTGTGTTCGAGGCTGGTAAGATTGGTTTTAACCAAATTCGGGTCACCAATAAGCCTCTTAGCACGCCTTTCCATTGAGTCCAAAGCTGCTAGGTGGCATTTTGCTGCATCAGCCCATATATGGCAGCAATACTCCATACACGACCGGACTTGCGCTTTATGTAAATTAAGCAGCTGTCCTTGCGTGAAGTATCGCCGCACTTTTGCAAGGACACCCAGCTTCCTTGCAGCTGCTTTGGCCTTGGACTCAATGAACCACCCGAAGTTCAGATTTGAGGATATCTCAAACCCTAACAACTGAAGGCGGTTGATATATTCCAGTGATACATTTCGGAAAGAAAGAGCAAAGGTGAGCTGGCTCCTTTTTGCAGTGAAGAGACACACTTGTGTTTTGGAGGCGTTGAATTTCACAAGATTGGCATCGCCCCATTCGGATACTGCCTGTAGTGTGAGATTCACACGCTCTACCATAGCTTCTTTTTCGGACTGGATTTAACCGCGACTGACCTGAGGACTTGGTTGGCATCTCTCCACAACTGTGCTATCGTCTGCATACCCATAGAGGTATGCAGACGATAGCACAGTTGTGGAGAGTATCTATATACTGGGCATAAGCAGATCATTAATATGCAGCAGGAAGAGAGTTGCGGAGAAAACAGACCCCTGAGGAACACCGGCGTTAGTCGCCATAGGGTCGGATGAGAATCCATCTACGACGACCCGGAGAGACCGTTCACTCAGAAAGTCCTTTACTCATTCAGTCAGACCAGGGGATAAGCCGTACGCTGGAAGCTTACCCAAAAGGCTAGTGTGCCAAACTCTGTCAATAGCCTTCGAAACATCAAGGGAAACAGCAAGTGCTTCCCCACTGTTCTCGAGTGCCTCGCCCCATACGTGTGTGTCATATGCTAGAAGGTCCCCACCTGACCGATTTCGGCGAAACCCATATCATTCTGTTCTAGATATACCATTAAGCGGGCGTTCAATATAAGCTCCATAATCTTGCAGAGTATGGAGCGATGGTTTTAGACCACTAATACAATGCATTAGACACTATATAAAAAAGTTAATAAATAATTTTTTCCAAGATTATTTTTTTATTTTTAAGATTACTTGCCAACCGAATTCAAAAATTCCTTTTTGAAATCGGTTGACAAATAATCTATACATATATTATAAATCTGTAGATAAATTGTGTGTTCACGATTCACGTAAAAACCACCCGACGGATTTCCGTGAAATTTTGTATGTAGGCAGTAATTGACCGATTATAACATAAAGGCGACATTTTATCCGCTTAGGAAAGAGTAAAAAAAAGGGGTTTTGTTTTTCCTTTTTTTAGTAAGCTTTCTTAGCTTCTGATGGTTCTATTAGTTCTTAAGAGGATTTAGCTGAACATATGATAAATGTATGTGTGTGTATGTCAAAATAAAACTCATCGCGCCACTAACTAGTAAGGGCAGAATAACATCTGCCGGGCCAGCCAGTAGTAGTTTATTCCCTTTTTTTATTTTAAAAAACATTACCCAGCCATTAGTAGTAGCTTACATACTTTTTTACCTATTTACTTACTTTTTTTTCACTATCAAGTATGCCAGGTCTAAAGAGTAGAAGAGCAAACAAATTAACAGGCTGTAAGGTATTCGATCTTAGGCCACAAAGATGACAACGCATCTGTAGCATTCTCTGTTTAACGTTAACCGCAAGTGTCCAAAGGCCGTAGTAGTAACTAATGATCATGTAGACTTTTCACTGGTTTGTTGCATTTATTCCATTTTCTTTTTTCTTTATTTTATAAGATAAGGGTAACAAACGAGCACACAGTCCACGTGATGATAAGTGGTTGCTGTGGCCCATAGACATCTACGTCTATCCTCAAATACGAATCAAAATGCAGATGCGTTGAGGACTTAGATGGAATGCCTCGTTTCCAGTAAATAGTGTCTCCGGTTCTCTACACTCACCATACAAAACACAGCAGCACTGAGATGCTATTTTACGCAGGTATACTGTGAAAGCGTGAAGCTACTGTGATATAATTTACAAAATTGCATTTTTTTATGACTGTTATGTAACCTCGTTGTAAATGTAAGTGGTAATGAAGTCCTCGAAAGCAAAATTTCACCCTTTTGATATAACAAAAGCGTATCCACTCTTGCCTTGAAAACACCCACACTGCAATCGGGTGGAAAGACTTTTTATATCATTGTTCCTAGAGATTGAGTTAGATATAATAGATAGTTATTATAGACAAAAGCCATCTGAACTGAAGTCGTATATCTTAGACACTGTATAAGGCGAATTTATGTTAGTGGACTGATTACTATTTTTTTTTTTTAGAAAAGGCTATTTAGAGTCTGGCAATGGCCTACGTCAGACATAGGGAACGCTAACGATATCTGTCTAGCCAAGCCGTGCGCCCCTCGGCATGGTGAATTAGAGCGATGTAGGGGAGAGCGTAGGATAATATTTGCGAAAGTTGTTATGGAATGTCATTTTAAGAAGAATGGTATTGGTACGAATTGCACTTAGGGTATATTAATTAATATTATACTAATACTAATATAATTGCTAATAGAATACTTCACAGACCGTTTGTTTAGCCCCGTTTGCTTAGAAGTGTAAGTCTGTAATATTTAAATAAGTGACTTCTATTAAGCTCAGGCGGAAATAATATTATTTGCCATAAACACTTTTTGTCTATATTTGTACGAACAGTCTAATCTTCGGAATGGCCGAAGCAATGCGAGCAGATATTTAGGCTATATTTCATCCGAAAAATTTGTAGATTTTTTTTTGGGTAAAGTAAATGATTTTGGAACATCTTAAATGTAAGAAACGCCCCATTAATAAATCCTGTCAATGCGAATTAGGGCGGCTCGCTAGTTATCATTAACGTAATCGAAAAATTGATATATTTGTGTCTAACGTAACGCCTAAGAAAAATAAAAGTATCAACCTACATATATCCCACTGCTGGGCAAGCTTTCTCTCATTACTGAGATAGTTTAGAATAAAATTGAATAAAACTCTTTTTTACGGATTTTATCGCGATTAATTTAATTATTTTAATTTCTGACGTTTCGAGTACTTTAGAGCAACTTGTGGTCACGAGAGGGGGGGGGGGGGGGGGGGGACTGAGATGTTTGACGTGCTGATGTCACAGTTAGCCCGGCTACCTTCAGTTTTTAATATTAATTTTTGGTTCGATTTACATCACGACGTCAAACCATCTCAATCCCCCCCCCCCCCACCCCGTGACCATGGGTTGCTGTAAAGCACCCGAAATGTTGGGAATTAAAATAGTAAATTAAACGCGATAAAATCCGTAAAAAAATGTTTTATTCTATGTGCAGTGTTCGCGTAAATATAAGAAATCATTATAAGACAGTTTAGTTTTAGATTACTTGTAGAGAGTACTTTTCAGGCCTGATTATATATTTCCATTAGTGCCTTTTCCGAGCACGTGTTAAGTTAGTACTTAAAATCGCAATAACCTGCTAATATCATAGGCAAAAATGCACCAATTTACTAATAATATCATTGCAATAAACAATTTCATTAGTTTTTACTAATAATATCATTGCAATTAACAATTTCATTACTTTTTACTAATAATATAATTGCAATTAACAATTTCATTAGTTTTTACTAATAATATCACTGCAATTAACATATTCATTAGTTTTTACTAATAATATTATTGAAATTAACAATTTCATTACTTTTTACTAATAATATAATTGCAATTAACAATTTCATTAGTTTTTACTAATAATATCATTGCAATTAACAATTTCATTGGTTCCAATTAAGAAATATCTCCGTTTGTAGGCGTACTATAAAATACTTAGGCGATAGCTTTTCCTCTGAACTATCTACCACGCTTATGTAATGTTTTTTTTTTTTGGTTAATTTATAGAAACCATTAATAGTGGGGATGGCGTAAGAATATCCACCACTCGAATACATCACGTGGGTGACGTTAGGGGTGACTATAGGAAAATCCAAAAATCTCATGGCTATCGATACGGACTTAAAACACTTAGACCGGTGACATGGAGGAGTGTCGAAGGTACGAGACGGCTCCGTGGCACAGGGAATTAGCAATGAGTTGCAGCACTAAGCACCGCGGGTTCGAATCCCGCACGGAATATTTATTTGTATGTTTTTATAGGACAGGGAGACAAGCGAGCACACACCACCTGATGGTAAGTGGTTGCTGTGACCCATAAACATCTACATTTATCCTCAATAAAGAATCAAAATGCAGATGCGTTGTCACCCGTAAGAACTAAGATCGAATATTTCTTCTCAAGTAAAAAGTGTCCCCAGTTCTTTACACTCACCATACGAACATAGAACATAGACGTGTGCGAGGCGGGTGCGGTTGAACGTCGATAAATGCAATTTCAGATTTATTGATTTGTCTTAAGACTCAAATTATATTTAAATTTCAAAGCGAGTTAGACGCGGGTGCTGACGCGCGTGGCGTACGCGTAGCGGGTGCGTGTCGTCGGAACGCGCCCTGAATATTGAAAGATGTTGACAAAAGTATATTTGAATAGTGACACATGTGATTTTAACCCCTAAGAACTGAGCGCTGAGCTGACATAGGTATTAACCTCTCTTTAAAGAGACTCTAGTGCTCCATATGGTTCAAAAATTGCCAGAAATCTATAAAAACGATTTCAGAAATTCAAATAAAAACTATAATATAAGTTAGCTTTAGCGTTAGTTAAGATTCGCTTCCAATAAAATGCTAAAATCCGCGTTTTTCGCGTTTACGCATGTTTATATAATTTATTTTAACGTCTTTAAAATAATGGATTTCCGCAAAGTAATACCTGATTTTATTAATTTTCTTAACAATTTAATTTAAACATTAAAAAACCCAAAACAAAAAGAGATCTTTTAATCTTAAAACGGCCGAGCAGATTTTCTCGCCTTTAAACACAACTAAATCAAAATCATTTCGTCCGTTTGGGTGCTACAATGCCTCGGACAGACTCACAAATACCCAGACAAATATACAGGATACACAGATCAAACTTATAACACCTCTCTGTTTTCATTGGGGGTTAAAAGTTTGTACGTGGTAGAGCCATGCTGCAGCTATATTAGTAGAATAGTTGTAGCACGAATTGGTCGGCTCGACCGGTGTAGGACCACACTCTCACAGAATACCAGCGTAAAATAGCAGGTTAACACTGCTGTGTTTCGTATGGTGAGTGTAGAGAACCTCACGGGTGACAACGCATCTGCATTTTGATTCGAAAATGAGGATAGATGTAGATGTTTATGGGCCACAGCAACCACTTACCATCAGATTGACTGTGTGCTCGTTTGTAACCATATCCTATAAAAAAGTCTTGCGCCAATTGCGCCTTTATGTTCCAGTGTATCGAAAGGGACATGATAATTTTGTACTATTTTTTTATTTATTGCTGCATCTTAATTTACAAAAAAACACTCAATAATTTAAAAGCCTTGTAACTAGCCTAATTGAATCGCGTGCTGATTTACATGCTACTGTGCTGACACGTTACACAGGACTCCATTATGTGCATGTTCACACTAACAAATAATGTCATTCGAAACAACTCTCGTACTTGCGTCAAAATGTAAACGTACATTTGACCGTCGATCTAGATAGGGTGCTGAAACGCCGGGAATTATTCCGGGATCTCTTTATTAAAACGGCCCGCTTTTGGATGACTGACTTTTCAATTCGGGTAGCTTCGATTTTTTCCGATGCAGTTTCATAAATGCTACACTCGGGAATTGTCGTGCAGTGTTTGTTTGTTTTATGAAACAACAAATTGTTAATTCTATTTAGTTTTTACTTGCATTTGCAATTTCATGATGTTGGTAACGAATATAAAGTTTGCAAGATGCAGAAAATTCGAGTCCTCAGCGTATGAATATGTCTCTAGATAGAGCAGTATCGTATGTAGGATCAGGAGAATGCCAAAAAATAATTAGGTATTAGATTGTAATAATAGCGATACCTATATTTAAGAAACGTTTCGTTCTCCGTAACGATCCGTTTTATTACATATGAGATGCATGTATCAACTATATAAAAAAATCATTTAGCTTTAAAAAAGGTAATTCAAAAAGTTTATAATATTTGTTTGTAATATCAGTTCAATCACACACATCTACACATCTTCTCGTTAGACATACCTCAAAACCTGAGAACGAAACTGTACAACCAGTGCGTGTTGCCAGTAATGACTTACGGATCTGAGAAGTGGTCCTTCACTGCTGGCCGTATGAGGAGGCTCAAGGTCGCTCAGCGAGCTATGGAGAGGGCTATGCTCGGGGTTTCTCTGCGTGATAAACTTAGAAATAAGGATATCCGCAGTAGAACCAGAGTAACCGACACAGCCCAACGGATTAGTAAGCTGAAGTGGCAGTGGGCCGGCCACATAGCTCGAAGAACCGACAACCGATGAGGAAGAAAGGTTCTCGAGTGGCAGCCTCGTACCGGTAGGCGAAGTGTATGGCGACGACCTGGTAAGACATGCAGGAAGTCGATGGGTGCAGGTGACTCGGGACCGTGCTTTGTGGCATTCCTTGGAGGAGGCCTATGTTCAGCAGTGGACTTATGAAAGGCTGTAATGATGATGATGATGATGAAGTGTAAGAATATTGACTACCCCATATCACCTCGTGGGTATCATAAGAGGCGAGGCAGATTCAGCAGTGGATTACTGTTAACGTTACAGCCTATTAAAGTCCACTGCTAAACTTAGGCCTTCCCCATAAATCGCCTCAAAGTTATCATTATATTTTTCATAGTTGGCAGGCGGGATGGTAACCGGAGTTTTTTATATTTTTGAGTCGGTATAAAGAAGACGCTACTGTCTATCCCCTGTGTCAGTTTCCCTCTGTCACCTAATATGACACCCACGGGATGATGGTACGATACACGATGCTAAGTGGTTGCTGTTGCCCATAGATATCTACATCTATCCTCGTTTGCGAATTAAAATGCAGATGCGTTGTCACACGTGAAGACTAAGATGGAATGCCTCTTTTCCAGTAAAAAGGGTCTCTAGTTCTCTACACTCACCATATGAAACATAGCAGTGTTAAGCTGCTATTTTACACTGATATTCTGTGAGAGCGTGGTCCTACCCCGATCGAGCCGACCCATTCGTGCTACAACTATACTACTAATATAGCTGCAGCATGGCTCTACCACGTATATTATATGTTTGTTGGTATTTAAATATGTATATGTTTATGTGTATTTGTATATGTATGCATATATGTTTATATATATATATATATATATATATATATATATATATATATATATATATATATATATATATATGTGTTCCTATATTAGCAGGTCATAGTATAGTATATTACATATCTGGTTTTATATTGATTCAGTAAGTAAATTGTTTTTATATTGCTTATTGATGTTAATTTTTTTTTACTTTTAATATTCATAAACATTACTTCCACGCGTCTCGGTTTGACTAGGAGGAAATGCTTTTTGCCCTTTGTTATCCTTTTATTAAGATGTTTTATACCGTGACGTGTTGGTAAATAAATGCAAATTAGAATTTTTATTAGACATAATATATAATTAAGAAAACCGTCGTAATTTCGTTTCACAGTGTTAAAGTTAAAAGTAGCAATTAAGCTATAAAACAAATGTGGCGAAAATAAATTAACAAACTAAAATTTTCTACTGTATCGTGGAGGCAATTTACATACATAAATTGAAAGGACAAGCATCCAAACTTGGAACAATTATTTGCAGACTATAATACTTGTTCTGTGTGGTATCCAAGCTCACGGCCCTCGTCGTCGCTGAATGTTAAGCCACTGAGCTACGGAGACGTCAAATGTGTATTTTATAATCTATACATCTATACAAATATTTTTTTTAAACTGGCTTTACGTCTCTGGGTTCTAGCCCTTCTGAGCCTTCTATACAATATTTATACAAATAAATAAAATTGTAGTTTCTGTTTGTAATATCAAAATAACAGCTTTTTACTAATTGCATATAAAAGTATATACGGTACCTATCACAAAAACACAATTTTTAAAAATTTTGTCTGTCTGTCTGTCTTTCCGTCTGTCTATCTGTTTGTTCCGGCTAATCTCCGAAACAGCTGGACCGATTTTGATGGGAGTTTCACTGGTGGATAGCTCATGTTATAAGGAGTAACTTAGGGTACTTATATTTTAGAAAAATAATTAGGGTTCCGCGCAACAAAATTAAAACCCTAAATTAGACGCGGGCGAAGTCGCGGGGAATAGCTAGTAATAAATAATTATATTCATAATCTATCCGAAGGTATTCTAAGTTAAAACGATGACAAAATTCGAAACGTGAATGCATTTGTTCCTTATTTTAAAAACATTTTTAATATTTTTCTAAAGACCTAAAATTTTACAGCAAATTGAGGCACATGTTATCCCAGGCTTCCGGAATATAGTGTATGCCCCAACGGCCCCTGTAATTTGTGGACGGTTTAGTCCGTGAGTCGGACATTATTTGCCGACGTCGTCACAACCCTGAGTCTTCCATTCGGCTTATTTGTGCAGCCTGATTTATGTAGGATCAAACGGGCGGACCGTTTGAAGAGCGGGATTGCTTTAATGGTTTTTATTAGCTGTGGTATTTGTGGTGTAAGGGTAAAATAATTTGGTTTTCACCAATCTAATTTTAAATAATTTGCCCCAAATTTTCAACGATATTATAACAGCGTTGTAGAACCGTGGTGATTCAGTGAAAATGCGTTGTATAGTTTCACAATAGACGTGAAAACCATGTTCGATTGCAGCCCGTTCCAATGGAATTGTTGAAATTTTAAGTGCTGATTTACCATGTTCTCGACGGCGAAAAACATAGTAAGGAAACATGTATGTCTAATATAATATAAAATAGTGGACTCTTTGCCGCTCCAAAAACCATCTCAGAAAATAGAAAAAGCTTGTGCGCACATGAGAGTAAGTCGATGGATGCAGGTGGCTTATGATATAATGCTTGAGAACAGTATTTGGGGAAGATTTTTTACTCAACGGTAGACCTGTGATAGATTATAATGATGGTGACTACAAAATACCTTTAACATTAAAACGTTTTTGAAACACGCCATTTTATTTCAGTTTTGTATGGAATTATTATTAAAATTTAAGATATATTCCTTTCTTTATATTTTTCTACGTTTATTCCCATATTTTTAGTTGTTCTTATTGGTTTGACCTAATATCCATTAAATCTTAATATTATATCTTCTTTAGACTCTAACCCCCGTAACTCTACAACTCTAAAACCTCGTGTAGTGGCGGGTAAGAATATCCACTACCCCATATCTTCCCTTGTGTGTCGTAAGAGGTGACAAAGGGAAAATGAGGCAGAAGATAGGTAGCAGCATCTTTCTAATAACAGCAAAAAGTAATAAAAATACTGCGGTTGCCAACCCGCTCGCCAAGCGTGAAAATTAAGACAATTTAACTCCATGAGCAATGACGCTAATAAACGGCCCCCAGTCCCCGGCGGCCCCGCTATTCCTGGCTACGGTAGCGATCATGGTAACGGCGGGGCAGGGGGTGCTAAGAATCTCCGGTGGAGGTTCGGTTGCCACTAACGATGACTCGACCTGGCAACTTATAACGCACGCACCCTGAGGACTGACGAGAATATCCTGGAGCTGGAAGAAGAGATGGATATGTTGCGCTGGAATATTATAGGATTATCCGAGGTCCGAAGAGAGGGGGAGGACACGGTAATCCTCGAATCCGGCAATTTGTTCTATCACCGGGATGGCGACCATCCGTCCCAAGGAGGTGTCGGATTTTATCGTCCACAAGTCTCTCGTTAATAACGTTGTAAAGATTGAGAGTGTGTCTACGAGGGTTGCATACCTTATACTCAGAATCACTAAACGTTATTCGCTGAAGGTCATACAGGTTTACGCACCAAGCTGGGCAAATCCCGATGAGGAGGTGGAGGAAATGTGAGGATATCTCTAGAGCCATGCATTCCTCTAAAACTCACTATACGGTGTTAATGGGAGACTTCAATGCAAAACTAGGCACAAGAGAGAACGGTGAGCTGAAAGAAGGGAAATTTGGAATAGGGCAACGGAACCCAAAGGGCCAGCAGCTGGCTGACTTCGTGAAGAAAGAGGGACTCTTTACGATGAACTCTTTCTTCCAGAAGCGGCCCCACAGAAAGTGGACCTGATCGATCCCCGACGGTTCGACAAAAAATGAGATTGACTTCATTATGACGAATAGACGGCAACTGTTCGAGTCAAATAATAGTTAGATACACGTTAAACCTAAACGTTAAGTAGGAGAGGTGTCGTCTAATGAAGTCAACGCTCCGTCCCACTCGTGCTCTAATCCAAAGCCCTGAAACCTTTCAGCTCGAGTTACAAAATCTTTTTCTGTGCCTAGAAGATTGAAATGCAGTAGACTAACTTAATACTGCTTGTATTGAATAAGTGATCAAGCGGAACCAGACCTCTACAGTCTTTGTCAGAGATCTGTCTGCCAGAAAAAGCCAACTGTCGAAGCTGAAGACCGAATGTAACAAAAAGTATAAAAGATTTTGAGTGAGGTTGAGAGTTTCTATGGGCAGCTGTTGGGAACACTATGTTATTGACGAATATGTTTACCTTGGACAAATAGTCCGACTAGGTAAGTCCAACTTCGACCGAGAGGTCAATCGATGGATTCAACTCGGCTGGGCAACTTTCGGGAGATTACGACACATCTTCTCGACAGTCATACCTCAAAACCTCAAAACTAGATTGTACAACCAATACGGGTTGCCAGTGATGACCTATGGATCAGAGACGTGGACCTTCACTGCTGGCCGTATGAGGAAGCTCAAAGTCACTCAACTGGCTATGGAGAGGGCTTTGCTTGGCGTTTCTCTGCGTGATAGACTTAAAAACGAGTATATCTGCAGTAGAACCGGAGTAACCGACATAGCCCAAAGAATTAGTATGCTAAAGTGGCAATGGGCTGGCCATATATCTCGAAGAACCGACAACCCATGGGGAAGATAGGTTCTCGAGTGGCAGCCTCGTAACGGCAGGCGTAGTGTAGGATGTCCCCCCGCTAAATGGAGTGACGGCCTGGTGAGATATGCAGGAAGTCAATGGATGCAGTTGGTTCGGGACCGTGCTTTGTGTTATTCCTTGGAGGAGGCCTATGTTCAGCAGTGTACTTGTGAAGGGTTGTAATGATGCTGATTAGACTCTGAAGAAGGACAATAAAATAACAAGCACTCCTCGAATTCTCAGTCCAGCAAATGCCCTCAACATGTTTGCTAAACGTCATCTCAAAGTTTTGCAATACATAAATCTCCCAAAAATTCGATAATCGGTAATCGGATAGTCACCGTCATTATTTCAGTCTATTAAAGTTGAACAAGGACCTCCATTTATTGAATTATTACTTACAGTTGTTATCAGGAAGATGCAACTGCTCATCTCCTGTTTCGGTTTCTCCCTGTCGAATCTTACGATTTAGGGTATTGGATTCTCTTACACTGCCACAAGACGATTAATAAATAGGATAGTTGTTACACAAGTCGGTGTGACAAACGTACTTTGAATGTCAGTGATACTTTGGATCATTGACACCTAATCGTATATCTACCACCGATTGAAAACCAAAATTTAGAAGCTTTGTAACCCCTGAGGGATAAGACGAAATTACTGCAGCTACCAGTTAAAGGAGTATACGGTTATCTTTCCTCACCATACGTGATACAGGAGCGTTATACTACAGTTTTATAGCATTGCACCTACATACATTATCTCACACATTCAGAATACATTATATCGATCACATAATGTATATTGAGTAATTGAAACTTGCAAATATATTAATAATTTACAGGTCTCTATATTAGGGTTTCAGTGTTTGTTGTGTAGTTATGTTTTCTTGCTGATTCAGTCATAACTTATGGGCTAAGTAGATACGGACGAACAGACAAATCACACCTACAGTATACTTATCAACTACAACTTAGGATTTTAAAAGCGATTGTACCTATAAGAATTAAAGTTCAGGCAAAAACCAATGAAAACTTTATATTTAAACACTGCAAGGTACTCAATATCCATGATAAAGTCCAATATCAATTGTTAAAAGAAAAATTCTTTAATTTAGGTATACAACATACAGTCTCAAACAAAATTCAGACCCGCAAAGTAACTCAAAACAAAATTTATAACAATACCATCCAAAAATAAATATGGTGAGCGCACCAGCGCATACATAATGCCTCGCTTAATAAATGCTCTGGATAATAAATTTAGAAGTGAACTTAATGAAGTTAACAGAAAGTATAAATTAAAATGTTATTTCCTTAACAATTATTAATTTTTATCCCCATTTTTATAAATGTAGACGGAACGGCACGCAACACAAAGCTGCGTGGTTTTTCGCTGTGCCGCATAACAATATTGTAACAATTTTTATTTAATAATAAATTTAATAAAAATGTACAAACTGGTCCGGCAGACGTTGTTCTGTCCTCACCGGTAGACGGCGCTACGAGTTTCACTCCAAATTCACCCCGGGACTTTTTACAGTATAAATATAAATTTCATTAATTACTCGACATCGGCGTCACCATTCGATTCAGAATTTATGATTTTCTTTTTTGGCACTAAACCAATATATTATTGTGAGTGTAAATTATTTTGGTCCATAAATATAGATTTTTTTAATAACTTGACTACAGTGCCACCTATCGGATCCTAGTTACGATCAATTGTCTTGACAAAGAAAATATTACGTAAATATGACCTCTATGGGTCAAATCGTTCAGAAGTTACGCGATCACTAACCAACGATTATAATTTAGGAAACACTTTCATAATAAAATCTTAAAATAAGATATTATATAATATTAAGATTCAAGAATGAATTATAATTAATTCCTAATAAATAATAATATTATTTGATAATAGTTCTTTGTTGAAAATTGTAGATTTGGGAGTTTATAGAAACTAAAAATATACATACATAATATACATACGTCAATGGAATAAATATTGTTACCTTTGACTTTGAAGCCTTTTATAATAATAGCAACATCAATTGATACCACATTTCGTGAATCACAATGACTTGCTTCTTCACTGAGAAATGTTCTGTAACACTGCCAATAAAACTTTATTTATATTCTAATAGGATCGAATTCACCTTAACGACTCTTTAGCAATTGATCACACGTCTCCGGGGGTCAGAAGACAGCGTTAGATATATTCAAATGGAGATCGTTAGATACGATCTGTAGACTGAGAATTACATTCATCGCACATCGATTTATTTGATAGAAGCTTATGAGCCGTGGCTTTGATCTGGATGCTAGTTCTATGCAGACATGTAGAACTTCGAAAAGAATTTTTATGGTGATGATGAAAGGTTTTTCGCGATTTGTTACGTTGCATTTACTGCAGGCTGTGGTAGAATTTCACCGTGTAATTGCGAAGAATATCCACTTACCTATATCGTTCCGTGTGTGTCCTAAGTAGCTACAGAGTGAAACAAACCAGAATACGACGCCACGTCTACGTAATAATAACTTAAAAAATCTATACGTGACAACTGTGGCAAATACACCCCCCCCCCCCCCCCCTACATAAGGCAATTTATTGAGGAGACCTATGTTCAGCAGTGGACTTTGATAGGCTCTATATTTCCGGCAATTTTCTAAAATATTAAAGTAGTGAAATTGTCCAATGTTGGTCTGTGACTTATAGATCCCATATTTATTTAGAACTTTCTTTTCCCAGAGTAGCCTTTTGGGTTGATATAACGCCGCCACCACCTGGTGAAAAGTATAAATAGTACAACTATCCCATTTTGCTCAGTTATTTTTTTAGCTTATCACATAATACTTCCTCACATATCTAAACGAGCTACTTTAATACTGTAGTAAACAACAAAGTTACATTATTTATTGTATGACCTTATCAATTTAATTTATAGAATCGGTAAGTGCACCTGCAAACGCAACCGTCTTACTCAATAACACACTGAAATGATTAATTTTAATCCTTATTTTTTTATTTAAAAGATTGAACAAAACAATACCGATTAAAATATTTAAAAAGTAAATAAGAACATCAAAACACTAAAAAACATTGAAATGTGTTGACGTGGTAAAGAAATTACGCCTTGCAGATGACTTTGCAAATTGAAGAGATTGATAATTTTCACTTGGATCCCATAATCGCATGTAGACAAAATTAATTTCGATGATACTCCTGAAGTATCACCATTCTAACTAAAAAAGAACCCTTGATATCAGAAAACGTGGTAAAGAATTATTGATAAACATACGAACAAATATTCCGACGAATTGAGAACCTCCTACTTTCCTAATGTAGGTTAGAAATTAATTCCGAGTCAGTAAAACAAATACAAGTCAATATTTTGTGATAGAAAATATATTTTATTGACACAAACCACTCATGTCAACAGTTCACAATTCATTGACAATAAAATATGAATAAAAAGTGTATTTTCGTGAGGCAAAAAATGTTGTATGTAAACTTTATTTATTGCATAGCTATTGAAATACTGCGAATTCCCAAAAAAATCATTACTGGCCATGATGTTGCGGTGAAACACCAAGACCACAAAAATTTCGAAATATTCGGAATTTCCTTATAAAAGTCCTACTAATAAATAAATCAATATACTGAGGATAATGGTGTAAGGAAATGACTCTTACTCTATACTTGTAAGTCCTCTCCTTTTTATGCCGACTTCAAAAAGGAGACGGTACACAATTCGACTGTATGATTTTTTATGTGTGTTACCTCGTAACTTTTTACTAGGTGAACCGATTTCGATGATTCTTTTTTTTTATTTCAAAGCTGATCAAGGTCAAACTAATAGTTTTTGAGTTATTCTTAATAATTTATATTGAACTCGGCTGTACAAAATTTTTAATTTTATATTATTATTAAATATAGATGACAAATGAGCACAGAATCCACCTTACGGTATATGGATAATGTGGCCCATAGATGTTTATGTACATCTTTATCATAAATCTGTCGTCGATTAAGAATCAAAATGCAGATTTGTTACACCTCTGAGGTCAAAAATGGAATGCCCCGTTTCCAGTAAAAAGTGTGTAGTGATATATTGTTAAAATTAAAAAAAAAAAAATTTCATTTGGCTCAGGACCGTGCGTTTCGGGGGTAGGGTGAAGGTCTATGTTCAGCAGTGCGCTTGTGAAGGGCTGTAATGATGATGAAGATGACATTGTTTTGATTGTATTACTTCTAAATGAAATTGTAACAAGGCAATTAAAATATTAATATGATAAACTTAGAAATGAGGATATCCGCAGTAGAACCAGAGAAACCGAATAGCCCAACGAATTAGTAAGCTGAAGTGGCAATGAGCCGGCCATATAACTCGAAGAACTGACAATCGATGGAGAAGAAAGGATCTCCAGTGGCAGCCTTGTACCGGTAGGCGAAGTGTAGGGCGACCCCCCACTAGATGGAGTGACGACCTGGTAAGACATGCAGGAAGTCGATGGATGCAGATGGCTCAGGACCGTGCTTTGTGTCATTCCTTGGGGGAGGTCTGTTTAGCAGTGGACTTATGAAGGCCTGTAATGATGATGAATTAATGTAGTCTTGTTTTTGCAAACCATTGTAGACATTCATAAGAGCTTTAGGCAAGGCTAAAATAGTTAATAGAATCAGGCGTTACTTTGCGGGAATTCATTATATATAAGATGCTTAAAATTAATTTGCTAAGATCCCCGTAATAAAATAAAATAATGTGTCTTACCTAGTTTGAAGAGCGTTACCCGCCCTTCCTCGATTGCGTGCACTATCCCCGTCACAACTAATCCCAGCAACACTACTCCCAACACCACTACACTGGGAAAGAGTCATCACTGTCGATAGATACGACGTGTGTTGCGCCTCTTAAGGAGGCATCCTCAGGTGAAGTAGACTCCGGCCAGCTATCGCAGTCTACTCTAGTCTATTTTTAGCATTTTTAAGAATAAAATTAATTTAAAAAAAAAAACTGTGCATGATATATTTACTGCCTTCAATTAATATTGCAATTTCTCTAATGTAGCGGCAATGGTTTCTTACCATTAGATGACCCAAATGATCATATTTTGTCCCTCTTCTATAAAAAATAGCGTGCGCGAGACCGTTAACTAGTTTTGCGTTGAAGGGTTGGGTTATTACGCTATAATTTATATTTCGTAATATACTTGATAAGAAAAGGGACGTGGTTCGTGGTCACACAACTTCATGGTGTTTTGCTGCTAATAGAAATCCAGCTAAAGGCAATACATGCGATGCAATATACTGTTAAATAGTTCTGGTTTATATCGACTAACTGTTGTGTTGTGCTGTTAATGGCTTTGTGAACTTCTTACTGATCACACTTCTAATAAATTGTCATATATGTTTCAAATATAAATTTGCTTTATATACGTACAAATACAAATATAAACCTTATTTTAACTGAAAATATGTGAATATAACTGCTCCAAAAAATAATCGAGAACGCGCTAGAAACAAACTGATTAAAGAAGTTGTCACATTTATATTTATTTATTGCAGATCCTCCTACTGGCCGTTATAAATCTTTTTTTTTTAAATTATCAGCCAGTACTTGACTGCGAAAAAATTATTTAAAAATTCTAATATGAAAATAATTGAAAAATTCCTAGATAACAGGACATCTTTCCTACTTAGGAGTATGTGTGAATTTGCGCACCCCACTTGTCCACTTCTGTTACTAAACATTACATATGTGTTTTTTTGAAGGAATCTTCGTGATATAATTACATAATGTTAAACTCTTCATATAACTCCTCCTCCTTTGTAACAACACTGCCCCAGTTCATCCCGTGGGTGTCGTAAGAGGCGGCAGAGGGAAATGGAACAGGAGATGAGCAGCAACATCTTCCTGATAACTTTTCATACGTGGTAGAGCCATGCTGCAGCTATATTAGTATTATAGTTGTAGCACGAATTTTTATGCTTTTTTTACGCTGGTATTCTGTGAGAGCGTGGACCTACCCCGGTCGAACCGACCCTTTCGTGCTACAACTGTACTACTAATAGCTGCAGCATAGCCCTACCACGTATGAAACGTATGATTGCAAGTAACCATGGACTACAATATTCACTTACAATCAAATTAATTGTAAGCTCGTTGGCTACAGATTAATACTATAAAAAAATCTTAAATCAAACTTCAGCTCAACTCCGATTTGTCACTCTGTGCAATTACACGAGAAATTTTTCTAGTGAGTTCATCTATCATTACAGAAAGATTTATCGTAGTCTTTTGACTCCGCTTTGAGTGGACATCACACGTGCACCAACTACCTTTCCACGTCTACGAGTTTCTTTTCCTCACGATATTCTCGTTTGCATTTGACAAAGCTATTCTTGAATTCGTTATGCACAAAGTTGGAGATACGTGTTCGGTTCGCTCACTTTGCCGAGTCATTCGCACAGAGATATGTGACCTATATGGAATTTATCTGTGACAAATTGCTAATACGTCGATCTTTTTAAAGTGTTATAAATTATTGAACTTTTTTGAAAATATATTTTTATGTAACTGTCCTTTTATTAAATCTCTTTTTATATATATTTGATTGTAAACGGTAATTCAGGAATTAATGTAAAAGCTTTTAGTTTTATTATAGTACTGTAATATAATTTAAAATTTTAGCAATATAAAGTTAAGAAAATTATTTCATTCATTAATAATTATTTCTAAACGGTGTGTACTTGTGATTGGTTAACAGGAAAATAAGGTGTAGCCATTGATATAAAAATATTTAGAATATTATGCAATTCTTAGAAGTGTCTCGTTTAATTCCAAAAAAAGAAGTAGTCATCACGTAAAATACAAAAAGGATATTTTTTTCTATAGACACTTATGTATGACCGTTTAGTGGCGGTGTAAGAATATCCACTACCGCATATCATCCCGTGGGTGTCGTAAGAGACGACAGAGGGAAACAAATCAGGAGATGGGCAGCAGCGTCTACCTAATAACGACTAAAAATATAAATTGAAATTAAAAATTTTGTACAGCCGACTTCAACATAAATTATTAAGAATAACTAAATAACTATTGGCCTAACCTTGATCAAATTTATATGGGACCACATGAGAAGTATCAGCTTTCAAAAAAAAAAAGAATCATGGAAATCGGTTTACCCAGTAAGAAGTTATGAGGTAACACACATTAAAAAAAACATACAGTCGAATTGAGTACCGTCTCCTTTTTGGAAGTCGGCAGAAAAATAAAACTGGGGTTGCCAACCCGCTTGTCAAGTGCGGCAACCATGGCAAATATCCCCTTCTATGAGGCAATCTATGGGGAGGCCTATGTTTAGCAGTGGACTTTAATAGGCTGTAATGGTAACGGATACTCATGTAAATAATGTGTGACAGCAGAGCACTTTCATACGGACATAATGGACTAAAGTGGTATCCAAAGTAGACAAATACTTCATCCTAGCCTCATTTCGATATATTGTAATATGTGTATAAATATTACATTTTTTTTTCTTTAATAAGACAGTTTTTGACTGTCTAACTGGATGATATGTGGTGTACCGTATTAAATGAGCTCTACAATAAACTATTCAAATTCTCAAATACCAGTTGGTAGAACTCTTTTGGACTTCAAAAAGGAAGAGGTACTCAATTCGACTTTATGTTTTTTTTATGTGTGTTACGTAATAACTTTTATTTAATAGATATTTTATTTGAAATTTGGTGCTTGTTGGTGGTTGTCCCATACAAATTTGATCAAGGTCTGACAAGAAGTATTTGAGTTATCCTAAATAATTTATATAGAAGTCGATTGTACACTTGTTCTGTCTGAATGTCATTATGGGTAATTATTACCAACTTAGCTATTACCGCCGACGAGCAGCAGTGCGTGCAAGACTGTGTTCCAGTCTGAAAGGTCCAAGGCATTCCTGGAAAGGCCTTTGAGGCATTTCACCTTACTCCTCAGTAGTGACATGCAACTCTAACCATTTTGTTTAAGACAAAATAAAAAACATTGTGTGTTTGTTGTTGTTAAAAAACTTTGCCTACTGTAAGCCTACTGTCGTGTCAAATAATATTCACATCCTTTTTTTAGTTTAATAACATAGCCTATTCAATCTTTTTCTATATATAAATTTTTTTTATAAAATATTAATCTCTACAGATTCGCCTCAATTATTTTTTTGCTAATGAAGGATTTCAAAGAAGAGGAAGACATTCATTATCTATTGCCATAGACAAAATATAGATAACTATATAAAAACGTTTCGTTTTTGCTTTAGTAAAAGCATTAGCTTTCGTTTTTCAGTTAAAAAAAATGTTTTTCTGATCGTCTATTTATTTATGCTTATAATTTATCGTTTTATTACTTACGTATTTTTGTATAACTGTTACGAACGATGTCAAACACTCAATTTCATACATCTTCTTTCTGTATAGGTGTCCACGGGGTTTAGTAGCCACTTACTATCAGGCTGACTATTAATTTGCTTGTCAATTCAGTTTTAAAAAAAAAGTCACTCTTACCTTCCACACATCAGTCACAAATTGGTTAGAATGAGGAGATTTTTTTTTAAATGATTATAATAAAAAAACAGGGTTGATAAGTGCAGATCCGAAACCTTCGCATTGGTAATATAGCCCACCTTTACCTTTCTGTGGGATCTGGGTTCAATATTATAGATGGATTCTTGCTATCACTCATTGATGCCTGGTCTGTCATCAGAAGTGTATGTCGCGTGCAGACTCAGTTGACAATTCTAGAATATGTGCACATATTCACCCGTAGCTGAATTCTCTTAGCTGAATATATATCCCCCGCATCCTCAAGACGCCCAACATTCTCTTGGACAGAACCTCGAGTGCAAAATGTTTGCGAGTGAGTGGACGGCAATATTGTTGGAAGCCTTAATATCTGTAAGGGATAATACAACACAATACTCTTTTGCAAACCTAAGCAAAACAAATCACATAATAATATAACCAAACATAGAATACTTTATTGCTACACAGAAATTTCTAAATGATTTATTTTAAAGGCCGTGTAGTGGCACAGGAAGAGACTCCACTATCACATCATCATGTCATTATGTCATCCCCTGGATGTAAGAGGTGACGTTGGGAAATAAGACAGGAAATTGGCAGCAGTGTGTTCCTGATAACAAAATAATGAAAAAACATGCGTAGATGTCGTGGAACACTCGATTGTAACGAAGTTCCTTTCGTAGTATTTTATTATTGATAAACGTATCATATTATATACTAGCTATTCCCCGCGAATTCGCCTGCAAATAATTTAGAGTTTTAATTTTTTATGCGCGGAACCCTAATAATTTTTCTAAAATAAAAGTAGCCTATGTTACTCCTAATAACATCAGCTATCTGCCAGTGAAACTCCCGTCAAAATCGGTCCAGCCGTTTCGGAGATAAGCCGGAACAAACAGACAGACAAAAAAATATTTTCAAAATCATGTTTTTGTTATAAGTACCGTATATGTGCGTATAGTAAAAAGCTGTTATTTCGAAAATACAAACAAACACTTCGATTTTCTTTATTTATATGTATAGATTCTAAACTACAATTAAATGAATTACCAGCGTACTTAATTGCGTAAATGAAATGTCATTTAAAATAATATTTCTTTCATGGCAAGATAAGAAGAGATGGATATTATTCCATCTCGCTCGCACTATAGAAAGGGAGTCGTGACGAGAAAATATTACAGTTTTTCTCGCCTAGCACCCATCCGTCAAATTCATACCGTGAGATAAGCAACTTCCGTTCCAAAACTGCAGTTATCGACTTCTCTGCTATGTGTGACAACTAAGGCGAATATCTGATCATCAGTAAACTCATGTCGGGCTGTAATAGACGACAGAAAATTAAACAACTCATTGTATGAATTTTCATCTGCCTGGCCATAGCATCACAATTCATAGACTTTTTATCATTTTAATATATATATTTTTATAAGATAGTGTGACAAACGAGAACACAGTCCATCTGATGACAAATGATTGCTGTGACCCATAGTCATCTACATCTATCCTCAATAAAGAATCAAAATGCAGATGCGTTGTCACCCGTGAGGACTAAGATGGAATGCCTCTTTCCAGTAAAAAGTGTCTCCGTTTCTCTACACCCACCATACGAAACACAGCCGTGTTAAGCTGCTATTTTACGCTGGTATTCTGTGAGAGCGTGGTCCTTCACCGGTCGAGCATGGATCGGCTTCATGCTACAATTATACTACTAATATAGCTGCAGCATACTCCTACACATTTATCAAATATATTGTTAGTATTACCTAACCGTAATTACTTACCTAAATACACCCAATTATCTTACTACGTCGAGGGTTATCTAAAAGAGAATGCCTTAGGGCAATATGGACGTAAATTGTATGCACCTTTTTGGATATAGGTTAATATTAAGACAATATTTATTAATAAATAAATAATAGAAGTGGAGGCACGAAATCATTTCCACTCAATATAGAAGCGATTTTATAAATGCTCGAAGTATTTCAAGTGGTCCATCTGTTTGAATAATATCATGCTTCCTCTTGCGTAACAAAAGAAAACCGCGGTTATTTCGAGATGACTGAACGCGATCCAATGGAGAGATGTCGAGTAACAATGAGCCTTCGAAGCTAACTACAATGAAGGCATTTTTCGTTATATTTGCGAATTAAAACAGAAACAGTCCCGTGTTCTGTTCAAATTATTTTCTTTTGTAAAATAAAAGAAAGTAATTTGGAAAGATTTTAATTTGACTATTATTTTTATTACAGAGTATTACATACATATACATACATAGATATACATACATATTAATAAAATTATAGCTTCTTTCTGTAGTATAGAAATAACTGATTTCTTTTAAAGCCAAAGCCAAGAATAACCATTTTTAGGATTCCGTACCTCAAAAAGATAAAACGGAACCCGTATAGGATCACTTTGTTGTCCGTCCGTCTGTCTGTCTGTCTGTCAAGACCCTTTTTCTCAGGAACGCGTGGAGGTATCAAGCTGAAATTTATATCGAATACTCAAGTCTACTGTCCCTTAGAGCTGTGAAAAAATCAAACTTCTAAGCCAACACAATCAAAAGATACAGCCGTTTATGCCGTAAATTTTCGACATTCGCAAGGGAATCAAAACCTACAGGGTACTTGAACTCAGAATCTTGAAATTTGGTACGAAGCAAAGTTTTATAGCACCGATAAAGGAAAAATTGCGAAAAGCATAAATTTTAGTTACATCATATAATAAAAATATTTTTAATAATTTTAAACTTATATACCTACAGATTTGTTCGGAACCCTCGGTGCGCGAGTCCGACTTGCACTTTGCCGGTTTTAAAAATGTTGTCGGTCTATATGTCTTTCTGTGTTTCCAGGCTAATCTTCGGAATAGACCAAACGATTGCGATGAAACTTTATGAAATGTTAGAGAGCAATACTAGGAGTGATCTAGGCAGTATTTTTTCAAGAACATGGATAAAAAGATGGCCTTTAATGATTATCTCAATCGAAATAACGCCACATTTATAAATCCCAACCAGGTTAAGCCGAAGCGTGTCATTTCTAAAAAAGGTATATAATTGATCTTTTATTCTCATGTTTGTATTATTAGGGTAAGAATAACATTCTAACTGAGCCACGAAGTCTAAACTAATAAGTAAACAGCGCAATTATACGACTTATTTTACGTCCTAATTTTAGAACATCTTTTGTTCTTTATTGACCGGTGCTCCCATAGGTCCAATATTTATGAGAATAAAGAATTTTCAAAATAGGATGAGCAGTACTACTAAACAACCACTTTATCTCTTTTTAATATCAGTTTAGACTGTACTTCAAAAGCGTGTTGTTGCAACGTTAAATGTTGTGTATATATTTTTAAAATAAAAATATGAATACAAATTAATAAAGAATAAAGTAAGTAAAATTAAGGGCGACTACACACTAGATAGATTATTGCAGGTAGCTTAGGATAGTGTTTTGTATCATTCCTTGGGGGAGTTCTATCTTTAGCAAGTGGACTCGTGAAGGGCTGTAATGATGATGATGATAAAAATAATTAATAAAAGTTACAGCAATTACATATACAAAATTTAATGAAACAACATCAATGAAAAACATGTCGCTCGATTTATAGAACAGCGTGCGGTACAAACCGAACTACCCAAAATCAAGCATTAATTTTGCACTGTGTAAGAAACGCGCCACGCATGAGCGGGACGGCTGATCTAAAGTGCTGTAATTGATAAGGGTATTGCAGGAGTACTTATACTATTCTGAAGGGTATAAAAACCAATATAGTTACAGACTGTGAAGCATTCCATCTTAGATCTCAGAGGAAGCAAGGGTAGCCTTCATTGTCTGAATTTGACTGCAGGCATCCATGCATTACATAGATTAAGTTCATTTGTCACATGTACCATTTTTGAAGCGTATTGCAAATGGAAGCTTTGGCATAGAATGATTGAGAAGGAGTACGAAAAGTTAAAATTTATATATAATATGCGATAGAAATACATTAAATTAAATTCAATAAAAACATATTTGTTACGTTCATACTGCCAGTGTAAAATACATAATTGTCGCTAATACAAATTAAGTCGTTTGTTGACATTCATACTGTCAATGTTAACTCAAAGGCCAATGTCAAACACTTAATAGTCTGTTTTCAAACAGTCGCACAAAGTAGAGATTGTTGCCAAAGAATTTTAAAAATGCTTCCTACAAATAATTACTGACAGGCGGACTGAATAAGCTGTAAATTTTGTGTTTTCAAATGATCATTTTTAAATAATATGTGGCGTATATCGTGGCAAGAAAAGAATTAATTTTATATTTAGTATATTAGAAATTTGTGTTTCATATGAAAAGGAGAATTATTATACGTGGTAGAGCCATGCTGCAACTATATTATGATTGACCGGGGAAGGACCACGTTCTCACAGAATATCAGCGTCAAATAGCAGCTTAACGCTGCTGTGTTTCGTATGGTGAATGTAGAGAACCGGAGACCATTTTTACTGGAAACGAGGCATTCCGTCTTAGTCCTCACGGGTGACAACGCATCTGCATTTTCATTCGTAATCGAAGATAGATGTAGATGTCTATGGGCCACAGCAACCACTTACCGTCAGGTGTACTGTATACTCGTTTGTCACCCTTATCCTATAATAAAAAAACAGCTTGCCCAATACACAAACCTAAAAATTTAATGAATTACTATCACATGTAATAGTAATTATTAAATATATTGTTACCAGTACCTAACCGTAATTACTTACTTAAATGCACCTATAATGTTACAATAAAAGAAGAACCGCAATGCAAGCGGTTATAAAAAAAAACTGATCTCTTTTATTCGTATTTCCAGACGTCTAGCATCTTTAACCCTGCTTTCCTTCGATGAACTATTTCGTGTTACGAGATAGTTATACAGTAATCTCTCGTAGGGCGCAAGATCTTCTGGATGTTTCTATGTAACACCTCTTTTGACATCCACGGGTGATAAGGTAATTATATTTATTAAGCTGGTTACACATACAGACACAATATTTTAATTGAAATATATGGATATACTTACATAATTGTTATGAAATGAGATTTAGAAAGAACGGTATACATGAACTCGCCTATCAATCTATACGTTTTGTCAATGTACACTTCGACGATTGATAGTGACGGAAGACGACAGAATCGATTCCAATTGATGGTCAATAGTAATCGTCTATCATTCGTCAGCTTTAATTCCTCCTTCTATCTCCATCACACTAATCGCCGCGATAAATACGCTATACGAGAAACGATTCATGAATCGAGTGATTTACAGAGAATTAGCTCGTCATGTCTGTCGGGGCGATTCGCTGGACACGAGTGGGTGTAATCGTTGTTGGGTAATCACTACAACGGGTCGTTAGTGGTGGACGCGGGCTATTGGCCGTACTAACGTGATTTGAATCTTAAATTAATGCATGTAGGAGCTAACTTTTTGTAAAGTTAATTTGTCAGTTAAGACTTAAAAATATTTTCATTTTGTTGTTTAACCAATCTTTATGAACCCTGCTGATCATGAAGCTGTACAATTTTACGAAGGATACGCCTAAATTACGCCTTACCACGGCGTAAGGCTATACGCGGATCGACGATAGCAGTATCAGTTGTCTTGCACTATTGACGCTGCTTTGTGAATCTTAACTGTTTATTTAACAATAGCGATCTGCTTTGGCTACGCATGATTGATTTCTGGATCTCGACAACAACGCCACCTACTAGGTCCAATTATGAATCGAAATTGTGAAACACAAAATTTCATCAATATCGGTCCAGCCGTTTAGGTGTTCACACATACACACAGACAGAAGAATTATATAATATATAATAAGCATGTTCCGCAAACTTAATATAAACATTTTTGTAAATATAGGTTCTGAGTTGTCAAATAAACTTAAAACAGATCTTCCGGCTCTTCTAACCACTATAAATCCTCTAACAGTCAAATGTGACTCCTTTATCCTACTTAAAACTAGAAGAAGAACTCTAACGTCTCATTTTTAATCTTAGAACTGATTGTGGTGCTAGTTGGGATAGTATTACGCCAAAACTTTTAAAATGTCGTAAAGAATTTATAATCCCTCCACTTAATCATAGCCTTAATAGATGTCTAAAAGAAGATATTTTTCCAACAGTATTAAAAAGATCAATCACAATTCCAATGTTTAAAAACGGAAAGCGTGACATCATCACTAACTACCGTCCTATATCGTTACTGTCGCCTATATCTAAGCTTTTTGAAAGAATAATCAATACTACACTAATAAAATATTTAGAAGATAATGAAATTCTCTCAAATGGTTAATACGGTTTTCGAAATGGTAAATCAACTACTGACGCTATATGTGCTTTTACAGAATGTATTGTGCAAAAATTAGACTCCAATAAAAATGTATCACAATCTTTATTGATCTACAAAAAGCTCTTGACATCATTTCATCTTCTAAACTGAAAATGAGTATGAGAAATATACAATTACAACTTTTTAAAGATTACCTACAAAATCGCTCATAATGAGTTAGGATAGAAGATGTTATTAGTGATGATTTCCCAATCAACTACGGAGTACCACGAGGGAGTATTCTCGGTCCAATACTCTTTATTTGCTACATAAACGATCTTTCTCAATTAAACATACCAAATTGTAAGATAACCTCATATGCTGACGACACAACCCTCTCGTTTTACGGTTACTCTTGGAAAGAAGTTTTCAATGCCAGTTGCCAATGACTTGCTCATATAGTCTTACTTTGAATTCCGATGAAACCAAATATGTAATGTTTTCTATCCGAAATTCATCCTGTTTTACAATTAAATTTAAAATCACAGCACACTCTTGTGATATGACCTCTATATCAAACTGTAAATGTCCTTGTATTAAAAATACAAATAATATGAAGTACCTCGGCATAATAATAGACAAGAATCTAACCTTCAAAGAACATATAAACTATTTGGTTCAAAAAATTAGAAACCTTATCTACATATTTAAAAACTTAAGACATATCCAACTAGTTAGTCTGTGGACATATCCTACATATATATTTATCTATGGACATATCGCAAATTGGAATGTAATTAAAACTATATATGAATGGTTAGGTAAATCTATCCTGTCCTGTGGAAATTCTGTATGGAGAGACTCTAATAAAATATTAATGATGGAAGTTGAAAAAATACAAAGGATGATATTAAAAATAGCCTTGAAAAAACCGAGGATGTATCCAATACGAACTTGTACGCAAGAAGCCAATGTGTTAACGGTTCGAAAAAATTACATATTATTAATAATCTTAAAAAAACATGTTGTATTTATTTGTCGGATAATATAAGGAATTCTGGTACGAGGAGGGATTAGGAAGTTTGTGAAATAAATCCGGTAAAAACATTTTTTGCTCAAAAGTTTTTCAGTTTCAGAGGTAGTCGATTATATAACAAAGCAAACAAATTACACCATTTCATTAATCTAACAAAATTACAATGTAAACTCAAAATTACAGATTGGCTGCTTAAACTTGATTATTAGAAAACAGAACAATTACTGTAAATTGCATCTTAACATACTATGTACGAGTTAACACACACACACACACGCAACACATACGATTCAAAAGAAAAGAAAAAATGTCACTGCAATATTTAATAAAAAAAATCAAGTTGATCACCCTAAATGGGGACTTTGGGGACTGGGGTTCGGACTCCCGTTTCCCACAAATTTATGTACTGTTTTATTTATAACTAGCTGTTCCCTGCGACTTCGCTCGCGTATAATTTAGGGTTTTAATTATGTCAGAAACCCTTTTTTTTTCTAAAATATAAGTAGCCTAAGTTACTCCTTATAAAATCAGCTATTTTCCAGTGAAAGTTCCGTCGAAATCAGTCCAGCCGTTTCGGAGATTAGACAGACAGACGGACAAAAATTTTTAAAATTGTGTGTTTGTTATAAGTACCGTACATACCTTCTATTTATATTTAGTAAAAATTTGTTATTTTGACATTGCAGACAGACACTTTTTTTATTTGTATAGACAAAAATATGTTTGTAAAAAAATTATGCAATGTAATAAAGGTTATGATTATTATTATGTATTACACATATAAACCTTCCTCTTAAATTAATCTGTCTATTATAATTAATAGAATCAGGCGTTACTTTGCGGAAATCCATTATATAAATGCTTTTAGAAAAAAAATTATTTGCAAAATAATTTTTTCTAAAAGCATTTATTTAAATCTGTCTATTGATAATAACCGCATCAAAATCTGTTGCCGTAGTTTAAAAGCTCTAGAGATACAAACGGCGGGAAGCGACATTTTTTATACTATGTAGAGACAAACATAATTAAAGATAAAATGTAACATAATAAAAGCTGAGCTAACAGGCTGAAACATAAAATTTGATACTGCCCACCATATATATTTTGTCGTCAGATATCTCGAAATAACATTAATTTTCAGCCGCGGTGCTCCCCTTAAAGTTTTTTTTTAAATACAATGCCTGTTAAGATTATTCCAATGTACCTAAATATGAAATTAATATATGTTTACGTGGTAGAGCCATGCTGCAGCTATATTAATATTGTACACTTTTTTATTGCACGAATGGGTCTGCTCGACCGGGGAGGGACCGCGCTCTCACAGAATACCAGCGTAAAATAGCAGCTTAATGCTGCTGTATTTCGTATGATGAGTGTAGAGAAGCGGAGACCCGTTTTACTGGAAAAGAGGCATTCCATCTTAGTCCTCACGGCTGACAACGCATCTGCATTTTAATTTGCAAACGAAGATAGATGTAGACGTCTATGGGCCAAAGCAACCACTTACCATCAGGTAGACTGTGTGCTCGTTTGTCACCCTTATTCTATAAAAAAAAATTTAAAACCAGTATTATTCAATTACATTGCTATGTTTTAAAAATCAATGCATGTCTCTTTTCTTTTCCACAAAGATACACCGCACAGCCATATCAATATAAGGAGCATAATTTTCACAATATATAAAATTTAAAAAGGTAAAAGGATTATGATATGTATAAATGTTGTTGTTTTTATTTCAAGTTTCTACATCTGGGCACATACAACGTCCCATTTTATAATGTTTCTGGAGTAGAGGTAGTAGAGAGGCTCATGAATGACAACGCACCTTTGATGTTCTTTATCATAAATTGTTTGCAGGTGTCCATGAACTGCAGAAACTATGCATCATAATGATGATTTGCTCGTTGATCGTACTAATATAAAATACGGTGACTAGGTTATCACTTTATTTATTGAGTAGCCATCCTATACTACACTTACTAGAACGAGGTTGCTACTTGAAAATCTTTCTTGCCCACCCGTTGCTGGTTCTTTAGGCTATATGGCTGGCCTATTGCCCAGAACATAGTATTAGAGTATGTTTAGGCATATCATCCTGTGGGTATGATATGAGACGACAAAGGGAAATGAAACAGGATACGGCCAGCAACATCTTCCTGATAACAATTCAATGCATAATAAAGAACTGCGGCTGTCAAACCGCCTGCCATACATGACAACTATGGAAAATATTCCCCCTATAAGGCAACATAGGGGAAGCCTATATTCAGCAGTGTGCTTGATAATGTAGAAGAAAGTAGAAAGTATAATGTAGAAGTTTGTTATAGAATAAGAGTGACAAACGAGCACACAGTCCACCTGATGGTAAGTGCATGCTGTGGCCCATAGACATCTACATTAATAATCAATTAAGAATCAAAATGCAGATGCGTTGCCGCCCTTGAGGACTAAGATGAAATGTCTCGTTACTAGTAAAAAGAGTCTCCGGTTCTCTACATTCACCATACGAAACACAGCACAATTAAGCTGCCATTTTACGTTGGTATTCTGTGAGTGAGGTCCTACTCCGGCCGAGCCTACCCATTCATGCTACAACCATATCATAGCTGCAGTGTGGCTCTCAAAAGTAAAAAAAATAATTCTACAACAGGTAAGCGAATTCAAAATTTTATTACTAATTAAACTACCAACATGAAAACTAAAATAACATTAACAAATAATGCGAATAAAATGACAAAAAATCAAAAAGCTTACCTAAATGTCTTTTCCACACGCGCCTGACCGATTTTAACTTTATCTTACAAAAAGGGACCCTTTATGATATATTATTTCTATCCTCGAAAAGCCATTTGAGGAGTTTTCAGAACTCGACCACTTTTACTCTTTGCCCATAAAACTGCCCCAAGTCGCTGCGATATAATTGCCACGTTTTGTGACTCAACGACAAGTTTTTACAAGACCTATTTATCAGAAAACGCTTGCGGGCACGATGCTTTCTCGACTCCCTCGGCGGTTATATATCATCTAATATACATAATGATCATAGGCAGTGTTTGCTTTAATATTATTTTCATTTGGTTCATTTTTAGGGTTCCGTACCTCAAAAGGAAAAAACGGAACCCTTATAGGATCACTTTATTGTCCGCCTGTCTGTCTGTCTTTTTTTTTATAGGATAAGGGTGACAAACGAGCACACAGTCCACCTGATGGTAAGTGGTTGCTCTGGCCCATAGACATCTACATCTATCCTCTATTACAAATCAAAATGTAGATGCGTTGTCACCCGTGAGGACTAAGATGGAATGCCTCATTCCCAGTAAAAAGGGCCTCCGGCCACCTGCACTCACCAAGCGAAACGCAGAGGTAAACCTCTACTTCACGTTGGTTTTCTGTGAGACTCTTTTTCTCAGAAACGCGTAAAGGTTTCAAGCTGATATTTATATCAAATACTCAAGTGTACTGTCCCTTAGAGCTGTGAAAAAATCAGACTTCTAAACCAACGCAATCAAAAGATTCAGCCGCTTATGCCGCAAATTTTCGACATTCGCAAGGGAATCAAAACCTACAGGGTACTTCCCGTGAACTCAGAATTTTGAAATTTGGTACGAAGCAACGTTTTATAGCACAGATAAAAATAGCAAGTCAAGAAGTTTTACGAACTAGTTATATAAATATGATATTGTTTTTCATAACAGTTATTATAATAAAGTACTTAAATTAACCAAAAATTTCACAAAGATTTTTTACAAAACTGAAAATTGCAGTTCACCTGACGGTAAATAGCTACTGAAGTTCATGGACATTCCAACATAAAACAAAATAGATTACAGATGCCTTGTCATCCCTAAAGACAAAAATGGTATGCTTCATATCCTGTTGTATACTGTCCCTCTACACCCTTAACACACCGGAACACATCAGTGCAAGTATTGTAAGTATTAGGCGGCATAAATACATAAAGTGGTACCTACCTAGACGAACCTGTGTGCAGAGAAGGAATTTTACCACCTAACTGGGATAAGCCAGAAAAATAACGAAAAAATAATAATGAACATTCTGCAATGGACCTGTCTAGACATTTTATACTCTACACATTGACGAAAAGTTACGGACTATATTTTCAACATAGAATAAAATATTAATTTCGAAATAAAAAGTGGTGAACGTTACCGGTTATTGCTTGTTTCTCTCCACCAACTTTATCGCTCGTAACAATTCGATTTATGGCAATACTTTGACCCTATGGTTCGTGGCGCAAGACAGTAACTCAGCGCTTAAATAATTTCAGTTCTCTAAATTACTTTTAGTTTTGTAACAGTTGCCATTGAATTTAGATTCATTCCGAGCGTTTCTATACAAACTTTCTGCGGGAAGTTCGCGTAAAACTGCTACAAATCCTTAAAAATATAATTAATGAGGCTATGACGTTCGATAATTGCGTGAGGCAATTTGCAAAGTTTTTTTTATTTTTTATTAATAGTCTCAGTTGGTATTATATCATAAGGCAATTGGCATCGGTACTTTAGAAAATTAAGTTTTTAGTAAAAAGTTAAAACTAATAACAAAAGACAAAAATAATAAAATAATTGTATTTTTTTATAGGATAGGGTGACAAACGAGCACACAGTCCACCTGATGGTAAGTGGTTGCTGCGACCCATAGACATCTACATTTATCCTCAATAAAAAATCAAAATGCAGATGCGTTGTCACCCGTAAGGACTAAGATGGAATGCCTCGTTTCCTGTAAAAGGGGTATTCTGTGAGAGCGTGGTCCTTTCCCGGTCGAGCCTACCATTCGTGCTACAACTAATATATGCTATAATATATATATGCTATAATAACAGTGGTAGAGCCATGCGACAACTTTTGCTGTCGCACGGATGGGCCGGCTCGAACCGGGGTGGTACCACGACCTCACAGAAAACCAGCGTGAAGTAGAGGTTTACCTCTGCGTTTCGCGTGGTGAGTGCAGGTGGCCGGAGGCCCTTTTTACTGGAAATGAGGCATTCCATCTTAGTCCTCACGGGTGAAAACGCATCTGCATTTTGATTTGTAATAGACGATAGATGTAGATGTCTATGGGCTGCAGCAACCACTTACCATCAGGTGGACTGTGTGCTCGTTTGTCACCCTTATCCTATAAAAAAAAACTATACTACTAATAGCTGCAGCGTGGCTCTACCACGTTGAATATTTCAGAAGCTACGGTGTGGAATGAATGGGTCTGCTCAACCGTGGTAGAACCACGCTCTCACAGAATACAAGCGTAAAATAGCAGCTTAATGCTGCTTTGTTTTGTACGATGAGTGTCATCACGAAAGATATCATTACGAAAGAAACATATTAATAATCTAAATCCACTCAAGTGTATAACGACCACTTAATTACGAGTGCGTGAGAATTAAAGGCAGGTCATTAACTCCTACTGATGGTATATCCACACAAATACCCGCAAATCCACATAAATCCACATTAATACGCGATGTTAATGTATTAAATACGCGTTTGATGCATAATTATCTAATGGCTGACCTTCAATTGCCTGGATCAAGTTAAATGAGCAGAAACACGTCATCAATAGAGTAATAAAGTCATAACTATATCGCTAATTATAATAATAATTAATACTACTGACTGGGTAATTAGACAGCTCGATGAAGCATACGCTGGTGCATTAGAATTTGATGCAGCTCATTAATTTTATACTCAACAAACACAAAATGTCGACTACAGTGATCGAATTAATTAAAAAAAATTTTTGGATAGTAAGTTTTTGATAGTTAATGTCCGCCATTCCGCTTATTTAATAATGACGTCGTATAGTCCGTATTATCCATACAATTATGAAATCAAATGATCGTAGAGCCGGGTAGTCGCAGTGAAAGGATTCACTCACACGTATCATCCCGTGGTTATCGCTAGACATATCAGAGTGTAACTAAAACAGAAGATGAGCGGCAGAATCTTCATGAGAACAATTCAAAATAATAAAAAACTGCGGTTGTCGAATCGCTTGGGATATTTACTTTGTGGTAACTATAGCAAATATCCCCCCTGTAAGGCAATCTGTGGGTAAAACCTATGTTCAAAAGTGGACTTTTCATAGACTAATCATCATCATCATCATTACAACCCTTCACAATTCCACTGCTGAACATAGGCCTCCCCCACGTAATGCCACAAAGCACGGTCTTGAGCCACCTGCATCCATCGACTTCCTGCATATCTTACCAGGTCGTCACTCCATCTAGTGGGGGGACGCCCTACACTTCGCCACATATATACATACATAGACTAATGGATGGATGGATTTGCAAGTAAAGTATGTTCTATTATTTTGGTCATGAACTGCTTCATTTAGAATGTATTCGCAACAAATTTTACCCAAAAAGTTTGCATCCACAGATAGCCCGCCATCGTATAAATTCTATTTATTACTCCGATGAGTTCAAAGAGGAAGATTTAATGCGAAAAATCCTTACCAAAACCGTCGACTTCTAAAACTAACTTGCAACCACGATCCGTATTAAATTTTAAACTAACGACTCAGATTTGCGGCCGCATCGGAATTCTACAAGTACACTACGTCCTCATAAAGAGTTAATATTTCAGCGGTGCAGACAAAGCGAGCAGTAGTCACGGTCTAAGTTTTAATTTGCTTAAACTTGTAACAAGTTGGAACGGGTCCCTAGTTGGGCGCCAAATTAGGTACAGTCGTGGACTAAAGTACGAAGATGTAATACCACTGATAGTTTAATTCATACTCTTGCGGATACTTTTCCGTTTGCTATTCCAATTGTAAATTTACAATAACTTACGTATTCTTTTGAGAGTTGACATTAGAATACAGAGGTTTTTAAAGGAAATTGTCGTTTTACGAAATTCATTGCAAAATTCCAATTTGTTCTTTTACTTCTAGGTAAAATTGTAGCTTACGAGACTTTGCATGTTAATTCTTACTTACTAAGAGGTTGTTGCAGATCATCGTAGGCTGCAAGTATTATAAGGTGGTTTACAAATGCATTCGCCGTTCTTTTGCTTTTAGCTTCGTATATATTATTTAATTATTACATTATTCGTTTCATACATTATACACTTACCGAATTTTGACTTCCTTTGATTGCCATTCGGTGTGTTTGTCGAAACTGATGAGTATTGCAGCGATTTCCTGTAACAAAAAATAAATAAATGTTAACAGAAAGAAATTTAACTGTACACTTTTTGAAATATAAAATAAATACATAGGGCATAGGTGTAGATTTTTCATTAAAAAAAAAGCAAAATCAGGTTACCTACTGTGTTTGTAATAGTCAATGATTAAAATTGTTTTTAAGAAGATATTATTATTTCTTATTTAGGTATGAAATTTTTTATTGTCGTGCAAACACACAAACATCATTTAAAAACGCATTTATTCCCATGCGTGTCATAAGAAGTGACTATGGGATATGCTAAAAGGTTCTTAATGTTAATTGAAACAAGAATGCAGTTTAATCTTCTAATTAATGCCAGGCGTACCAAACCCAGATTGGTGACGTGGAACCAGAGTCAAACGTTCGAGAAATCTGGTACTGAAATTGTCAATCCGTCTACCGAGCGTGACGATCACGACAAATCAACATACAATAAGAGAGGCCCATATCAAGCAGTACTTTAACGGGGTACAGAAGAAGAAGACCAAGAATAATTCTTTTAGATAAGAAGGAAATAAGAAAAAAACATATTAGTGTAGAAAGTAAGTGACTAGTCAAGCGGGGTGTGTGTGACTAGGATGATTAACACACGCTCTGTATGGCTACTCAAAATGTATTCTGAACACGCTGCAATGCCTTTTGAAATAAAAATATAAATTTAAGAAGTTTATATGTTTATATTCTTAAAAGGTTTTGTATTATTTAAAAGTTGCAATTGTGTTGCCGCGGGCGCTCGCACAACTTACTAATGTTTCATCATAGTCAGATGCAAGGTATAGGACACAGAAATAGACACGAAACACATAAAACACACAAAAGATACATAAAAAACGAACAAGCAAACAAAAAACAAAACAAAAGATATATTATCTTACAATAAAACTAATGTTACGAGTTTTTTCGCATTTTTATTTCTAAAGTTTCTCTTTTCTATTTAAATTATTTTTAGAAACCTTTGCAGACGGGCACATAAAAAGTCACCAAAGTTTCATCGTAATCGGAGGGATGGTGTAGAAACGCATACGGGCTCTTTTTCGCACATGAAAAATTTATTACGAAACCTTTTCATGAGATTTCAAGATATGTAAGGAGATTTTACACACTTTGTCTGTCCCTTAATTGAACAACGGTCGCGTTATGAATTATAAACGTATTCTCCTTTTTTTTTAGAAGCCAAACATGTTGGAAATTCCATGTTAAATTTATAAACACGCTGGGACCTCTTGCCCCTTAGATTTATAGCTGCCTGTGTAATCCCGGCGCAGCGCGGCATACTTAAGTAGCTTGAATTAGTTAAAGAAGTGCCATTTGGAACGTTCAGAAACAGGAAACGTCCGTCCGTCTGTCCGTGTATTTGGGGAATTGGATTTCGGGTTCAAAACATATCCAATTTTAAAATGGAAAAGACGTATATGAGAAAGTGTACCTTTGTGCTTTGATTATAATACGAATTACAATGTGAAAATTAAATTGAAGAAATGAACACATATTGCTTGGATAAATGCCAGCCAATATAGGTATCTATCAACCTGAATAAATGTTTAATAAATGTTTAACCTGAAAAAATTTAACAAACGAAGATTGATGAATTGCATAATCAACGGCAAAAGTGGTAGGCTAGGTACTGGAACCTTAATTTTCATTTTGTAAATATCAACCCAACCCAACCCAACCATGTGATGAACTTTTTTAAAATCTATCATTGCGAACATAAATACTGAAAACTTTAAAATGTTTTGTTAAATTGTATTATTTAATTTTAAACATATCTTATTGTTTCCTTTGCTTTACTTTATTTCACCGATTAAGTTTTCTTTTTTCAATATTATGCTTTATTACCAACATTTTTAATAGGTTTGCATCTTATACGGACACGATAATATTAATTTATAAGACATGATTGTAATATTTAATATGTAATTGTATTATGTAATATTTTAACAGTGGTAGAGCCACGCGGCAGTTTTTGCTGTCGCACGGATGGGCCGGCTCGAACCGGGGTGGTACCACGACCTCACAGAATACCAGCGTGAAGTAGAGGTTTACCTCTGCGTTTCGCTTGGTGAGTGCAGGTGGCCGAAGGCCCATTTTACTGGAAATGAGGCATTACATCTTGGTCCTCACGGGTGACAACGCACCTGCATTTTGATTTGTAATAGAGGATATATGTAGATGTCTATTGTCTATGGGCCGCAGCAACTTACCATCAGGCGGACTGTGTGCTCGTTTGTCACCCTTATTCTATAAATATTATATATATATATATATATATATATATATATATATATATATATATACATAATGTGCTATAGCTGTTGTTAGCATCTTAACAGTATATGAATAATAAGACTACATTTTTTACGTATTGTCTATATTTTAGCCAACTTTAAAAAGGTTTTATATTCTATTATTCGACTGTATGTTCTTTTTCTCATTCTTTGTTCCAACGTTTGTTACTCTATATCTTCATCAAGTGGTAAAAGGTTTTCATGATTTTTTTTATTCAAATATAAATTTGGAGAAAAAATCTAGGGTGAAATAATAGCGGATGAAATTTATAATGTAACAGTTTAGATGAAATTCAAGTTGTAACCTTGAGCTTGTGATATCACTTATTCTACATATAAGGGTTAAAAAATTTAACTTATAGTAAAAAGTACGACAAACATCGATAAGAAGTAATCTTTAAATATAAAGTAAACGCCAAGTGAAAAAGACTTAAATGTGTAGTAATTCCTTTTTACATAAATTAAATCCATATTAGTTAAAAAAAATTAATTAAATAAAAAAATTTATAACAAATTAATTAAAAAATCTCAAAAATTCATCCCTTTTTATCTTTTAAATTGAAAATGCATAGTAATGCATCATTTTATCTGATTTTACTGCGCACGCACACATTCGTTGTGGTCGATCGGTAGTCAAGTCAAGTCAAATGTTGTTGCCCATTAAGCAGTCAATTTGGGATAGTTTCAAATAAAAGTAGAAGGTTTATTTACGCGTATTTTGAAAAACTGTAATAATGATATATCATTTTTATATGTTTGAACTTAAGTTGAAAATTTGGCTAGTCTATGAAAAATAACCCTGTATATTAGCAGCGTGGCTCCACCACGTATCATTATTATGTATTATGTTTTAGAGTGACTTTCAATAGGTATTATTTATAATTTACATTCAATAAAAAAATATTCTGTTTCTTTTTCTGTTTCTGATCGAAGTATACTGAGTTACTATCCAATGTTCACTCGACTTTCGTAACAATAAAACTTTTTATTTACTTTTTATTAGCCAATCCTTGTCTACAACTCCAGTTGTTGGTAACTGTTGATGAAGCCTTAAATTGTAAATTGAATTATTTAAGTGTAATAAAAGCATATTTACTGGTGCTTTTAACACACCCATATAGTAATCAGATGGAAAAACAGATGCTGACAAATTATAACACACCTCAGCTGTACGCATACAAACGGCAAAACACACCGTTTAGTTTGAATACGTGAAATGTCCACAACACAGTTGTGAAGTCCCGCCAAACCTCTAGATGTCTGATGGTGGGAAAATGAAAGAGAGAGAAATGAATTAAATTATGTTGTTAAATTCTGGTATACTGGCTACGCTGACTTTAGCGCGCTCCCTCAACTCTGTCCACAAGTACACTGTAAGCTGCTTCACGTGGCTACAATCCCAGTATTGTCGTATTTATTCGTTAAATATTGACTCTGTTCAACTAGTCGATTTCCACACCAGCGATAAGTTATACTATCGTATATTGCCAATTGCGAATGTCAGTTTACAACTTGAGTAGAGTGCTTACTTGTACGATATAACTGGGTTTGTAAAACTAGCTTAGAAACTTATAAAAGTAGCTGAACCGCGTCACATCACTCGCTTTAAATTTGGGAAAAAACAATAGTATTAATTCTATTTCAAAGTATTACGGGCCTAGAGAATTACCACTTAAACATAATCGCTGGAATCATATACTATACAACTAATTTATTTTATATTTTATGAAACTAAAGTTAATTTCGTATAGCAGAGACGTAAAATAATCTACCTCATATCATTCCCTTTATATTGCAAGAGGCAACAGAGGTAAATGAAACAGAAAATCGGCAGCAGTCTATTGTTAATAACAACTCGAAATAATAAGAGACCACGGTTGCACAAGCGCCTGCCAAACGTGACAACTATGGCAAATATTTCTCCCTATGATGCAAAGGGCTAGGGCTATATTCAGCAATAAATTTATAACGCTGTAATGAAAGAATGAATGTAGTTATTTTACAATACAATGTTCAATCTTTACAATACAATCAGCCAATCCGTTCATTATTCTACGGGTTTTTATAAAATACACTTATTTCAAACTAAAATTTAATTCTGTTTTAATGAATTTTTCGAGCATACAGTACTTCTGTTGATAAGAGGATGCTGTGGCTAATAGTTATCTACATCTATTCTCAGTTAAGAATCAAAATGCAGATGCATTGTCACCGCACTGAGTGCCAGATTGAATATCCCATTTCCAGTAAAAAGTATAAAGCATAAAAAGTATAAAGCAGCTACTATTTTACGCTGGTATTCTGTGAGATAGTAGTTATTTTTCCAATCAAGCCGACCCATTCGTGCTACACAATCATATATAGGTACTGCATGGCTTTACCACGTTACTTCGATTAAAAAAATATAGACTAGAGAAATAATTTAGCTTTCTGTTAGTGTGAAAGTTATCAGAATGGGAACAACAATTCCAGAGATTTCTTCTTCCGAGCGTGAACGATCTTGAAAAATACCAATTTCTCTGTATCGAGTTATTATGCCATGAACACAAGTCTTCGATAACTTCAATTGTAAAGCAATCTTACGTTCGGATTTGCCTTCATTATGTAAAGCAACGATGTCAAAACGCACTTTACTGCTAATTTCGCGTGCTTTTCCCATTTTAAGACGTTTTAACTGTAGAAACCACAAGTTTAGATTAATGGAGACTGTTTGTGAACAAAACCATGTAAACTCAGGTAATAAAAGGTCCAAAACACGTGTTTTTAGAAGCTAAATAATCCTAATTATTGACTAATGGGAAACAAAAGCAAAGCAATTAGTTATTAGCCCATCATAAAAATATTATTACGACTCTACCACCTGGCTCTAACGCAGCGTTAGTCGGTGTTTGAAAACAATACATGTTTATTATCCAATAAATTGAAAGTAAATAAAAGAATGACTTCTTTAGATATTCTATATTAACAATGAAATATGCAGGTGTACATTTCTTATACGTATGCTGAGGTGGTTATGCCATGTCGAGAGAATGAATGAAGAACGTTTGACGAAAAAAGTATATAAGGCGAGTGTGAATGAAAATATTGGAAGGGGTAGACCTAGGCGGATATTTCTAGATCAAATCAGGGACGTCTTGAAAAAATGCCAGGTCAAGAGTACCCTAAACCGAAGAGCATGTATGACGGGGATTATGAAAGTGGACGAAGCGAAACAAGTATGTAAGGATCGTAGCAAGTGAAAAGAAGTGGTCTCTGCCTACCCCTACGGGAAAGAGGCGTGATTATATGTATGTATGCATGTACATTTCTTTTATTTATCTTATGGGAATTCGTTACAATTTATAGACAATTATGTTGTTTTTGGCCGTCAATGTATATATATTAAAAGTGAATATATATATATATATTCACTTTTAATAATTAAATAAGAGAAAACTATATCAGTTATTAAGTTAAACGTTAAGTAGTTCCAGTAAAGGACATAACTAAAAAGTAATTAGACAAAGAAAAAAATTATCAAGAACTACTAATTATCCAGAACTACTTCGTTTCGTATTTGACTGACGTAAACAAAAGCCCGTTTTACTGTTAACGAGACATTTCACCTTAACTCTCAGGTCAGTTCATCAGTTTTTTTATTCTTAATCAAGGATAATGGTGGTGGTGTGGTGGTTGGTATATATGAGTAACAGCATTCACTCAACTTACCTTTGCTTTGTTATGTTTAGAAAATAGTTAGAGCGTTAAATAATAAATTATTTTATTTCAAAATTAATAACAAAATAGAACTTATAGATAATAAACATAATTTATTTTTAATCGATATTAAATAAAATGGGTTTTTCTCGTGCGAGGCAAGTAACTCGCGTGTACATAACAGCCCTACATGGTTAATGTCAACACATCTCTGTGTCTATCCACTCGAGCCTCCACGCAATACAAATGGCATACTCAATTACTCATAAACATGGCCTGGGACACAAGAGCTCTTGTAAATAATACAAAACATACACGCTCCAATAAATTATGAATAAAAATGCCGTATTCCTCTTCGTGGACCCAATTCGTTTCGCCTCTAACCTTTTTTCGTAATTTGCTATAAAATAAAATTATCTCTTTTACGTCTCCGTATCATTTTCCCAATTTATATTTTGTGGCGACCGCAGCTGATGTAGAGTTATTATTCGAGGAGAGGGGGCATATAGTAAATGTATTCTTAGATACTGTTGATGTTTCGTAAATGTTTAATACAAGTTAGAATGTATTCCATTTTCCGGTTTTTCTACCGACATCAAAAAGAAGACGGTACTCAATTCTGCATGTTTTTTAATGTGTGTTACCTGAACCTGGTGAACAGATTTTGATGATTCTTTTTTATTTTTAAAACTAGTGCTTCTCATGTGGTCCCATATCAAAGTCTGACGAATAGTTTTTGAGTCGTTCGTAATAATTTATATTGAAGTCGTTATACGTGGTAGAGCTATGCTGCAGCTATATTAATAGTATAGTTGAAGCACGAATGGATCGGTTCGACCGGGGCAGGACCACGCTCTCACAGAATACCAGCGTAAAATAGCAGCTTAACACTGCTGTGTTTCATATGGTGAGTGTAGAGAACCGGAGACCTATTTAATTTTAAATTATTTTTCTGCCGACTTCCAAAAAGGAGACGGTACTCAATTCGAGTGTATGTTTATTTTTTTATGTGTGTTACCTCGTAACTTTGTACTGGGCGAACCGATTTGGATGATTCTTTTTTTATATGAAAGCTGATAGTTTTCGTGTGGTCCCATATGAATTTGATTAAGGTCAGACCAATGGTTATTGAGTTATTCTTAAATAACCTATATTGAAGTCGCTTATATTGAAGTCGGCTGTACAAAATTTTTAATTTTAAATTATTTTTATAAAACTTAAGTGCAGCTAACTTCAAACAAAGGTGGCGGTAGATGCGTCACCTCTGGGAAATAAGATGGAATGCCTCACATCCTGTAATTATGAAGGCTCTCTATACTCTTCAGACCGGACCACATTCCAAGCAGTGCTATTAGGCGGCACAAATAGGCAAGAGAGTGGTACCTATCCAGACGGCCTCCTAGATAGATAAATTAAAATTAAAAATTTTGTACAGCCGACTTCAATATAAGCGACTTCAATATAGGTTATTTAAGAATAACTCAAAAACTATTGGCCTGACCTTGATCAAATTCATATGGGACCACACGATAACTATCAGCTTTAATATAAAAAAAGAATCATCGAGATCGGTTCACCCAGTACAAAGTTATGAGGTAACACACATAAAAAACATACAGTCGAATTGAGTACCGTCTCCTTTTTGGAAGTCGGCAGAAAAAGAGTTCTACCCTCTTGTAAAGTAGTGATTGTTTACGTGGTAGTCCCATACTGCAGCTACATTCTGGTTGCAGCACCAATGGGTCAGCTCAACCGGGATAGAACCACGCTCTCACCAGCGTAATAGCAGCTTACGACTGCTGCGTTTCGTATGGTGAGTGTGGTGAGTGTAGAGAACCGGAGACCCTTTTTACTGGAAACGAGGCATTCTATCTCAGTCCTCAGAGGGGACAATGCATGCATTTTGATTCTTAATTGAGAATAAATGTAGATGTCTATGGGCGACAGCATCCACTTACTATCAGGTGGACTGAGTGCTTGTTTGTCAACCTTAGTCTATATAAAAAAATCTTATTTATTTCTACTTTTTCATGAGCACTTAAAATTCCACCGTTGGGCATAACCTATCCTGCTAGTTGGGAGGATTTGGCTTAACCGTCACGCTTAGCAGGTGGACTAATGTGATAGCTAGTACACTGGGTAGTCTCCCCTAAAGTTTAAAAATGTTTGTTTTGTAAGATGAAGTTGATCCATGAAAAGCTCCGGCTCGAATATTTTTGACCCCAGATCCAGGATGTCAAAATCAGCACTAAAAC